>PVKE010003852.1:0-68941 GCA_004027555.1 Craseonycteris thonglongyai
AAGTATATTATTCACTAAGAAAATATGCCTACAGGTACACACAAAACACTAAATGGCTAATATTCTTGTGTAGATTTAGGCATATTTTCTTAGGAAGACAAAAGAGAATATTTTGAGCATGGACTGCTCCTGAGATTGGGACAATCAGATACTATCACATTTCACATACATACATCTATTTTTCTTTTCCTCAAGGAAAGGTTGATTGAGTAATGATTGGGAACATAAGATTTTGAATAGACCATCACTAACCAGCTTTTGAATTTTAACAGGTCACTAAACCTCTCGCTCTTCTTCATGGGAGAGGAACTATGAATAAAGAAGATGCTTCTCTCACTTGGTTGTTGCAAGGAATAAACAATATGTTAAAAATGCTTATTACAATGTCTGTTACTCAAGTTAGGTGCTCAGTAAAGGGTAGCTTTTCAGACTACCACAACCACTAAAACATTAGGCTTAACTTTTAAATGACAGACATTTGTAGCACATTTTTCAGCTTTCCAAATTCTCCTATTATATTTATAGTCTCATTTAATCATCATAGAGTGCATTAGGAAGGGCAGGAAGGAGCTCAACAAAGTCGCTCATCTCCCAGCTGGGCAGTCAGACTTCAAACCCAAGTTGTCTTAATAATTCCACTCCTTTCACTATGCCATACCATTTTTCTCTAAAAGCATTAGACATACATTATATTCATGTTCCATGATAGATTTAATGGGGGGGGGGTGTCATATTATTTAATATGTAAAATAATGCCCTTTTCTTCTTGGAATAGTCTAGACAAACTATTCAAAAGCTCCTTTAACTTTACAAGGGACTAACTAAATTTCCGTATTGTATTTTCAAAGACTGATGAATATCAGCTAACTTCCAATAAGATTGCTTCTTTTGTATACAACTTCACCCAACATTTAAATCAATTGTTTCGATTAGCAGTGTAATGTGTTTCTAAATCACAATATTGAAATAACTGCTCTTCTTTCTAGGGCTCAAGTGTCTTCTTATAGCTCTTCTAGTCAAAACTCTCTGAAACTTTTTAAGAATAGCCTCACTTTAGGGATCACTGTGGCAATACTTCAAAGCTTCAAACAGCTCCATTTATGTGACTTTAGTTTTGCTTATAACCCATAGTCATGTAGACATCTAATGGCTTAAATCAAGTAGCATTCACTGTCTTTAAAACAAAAACTCAAACTGGAAGATGACTGGCTTCTTAGGCAAAGGGTTAGGGACAAAGGCAAGAGAGAAGAAAACTCCAATTACCACAATATGGAATTTTAAATAATAAAACAAGTTTCTAATCTAACAATTCAGCTCAATAAAACAAACAGTAAATATCTACTTTGTTTCGGTACTTTAACTGATATTTACATGCATAGATGACTAAGATTCAGTTCTGTCCTCACTGATTTTATAGCTTCAAGCACCAAAAGGACTTGGCGTTTGTCTACACATGTACAGACAATGATCTGTCATTTTGTTTTCTTATATTGTTAGTTGGCGATGTTAAAATCTTCTATATCCATACTGACTTTATACTTGCTTGTTCTACCATATATTGGGATAGAAGGGATGTTTCCAATTCCATTAGCTTGAGACTCTGGGTAATTATTTATTTTCTCCATAGATCTGTTCTTTTTATTGTTAAATTATTTTAGGTGACACTGGCTGGTATCCATAGACCTGTTTTCTTATCTGTATGGTGAAAATAAGAATGGATCAAATGAGATGATACATTGCCTGACACATTTAAATGCTTATTATTTTTTAGAAAATCAAATGAATCAATTTTCTATAGGAAGCAGAAAACATGTAAAGGATGTATCTCCTAAAGAAAAAAACATTTATATTGTGAAAAGTATGTTAAGTAAACCTCACAAAACTGGGAGGAGATATGTTGAAGTCAATCTACCTGATAATTTGAAACCTGTTTACTTTTGCATGATTTTAAGAACTTTTTTTTTGATAGAACTCAGAATATAAGAACATTAAGAGATAATGTAGCTGAATCTCATTTTATAGACGAAAGAAGACCAAAGCCCAGAATTACCTAAAGTTACAAACTAATGACTCCAAAATGTACCATTCTCTCAACCTGTCTTATTTTCCTAGTTGATTCTTACAAATGGAGAATTCCCTGCATGTACAAGGTATTTATAAAAACAGAGGTTAAACTACATAAAAATACCTCCTTTTTTACCTATGTAGTTTAGACAAGAGTATCAAAATAATTAAACAAACAAACAAACAAGAAAACCTGGCTCATATCTGGCCTTTCACTAAAGCTGCAACACCTAGAAGAGGGTGCAAATTAAGAGATGAAAGGCAGAATAGTTTTCCTACCTGGGGATTTAAATTAGGCTTATGCCCTTTAGAGGATTTTAATGGAAACCTCAGAATTACCTGTTTGGGTGCCATATAATGGGATCAGATTCATTTATGAAGTAATTCTAGACTAGTTCAGCTCTTTACCATTTACATTTCAAAAGCTCTAATTTTAAACAACTTAAAGACTATTGTATACTTAAAAAAATGTAATATAGACTATTTTGTTAGTGGTATAACCTAAGAAAAATTTACTAAAATGACAATTTTTGGTTTTAGCCTTGGCTCAGGGTACAAATCTAGCAGTAAAATTTTTTTTATAAACTTTACTTCATATATAATTTGTTAATTCTATACTTTCTATATTACAGTGAATTTGTACTAAGGGCATCTCAAACTTGATCCTCACAATAATGGGGAGGTGGGGAGATGAGCCAGGGAAAGCAAGTGGGTGGAACAGGTTATTTTCCCCCACAAGTAGAACTGAGAATCAGCTAGGTTAAGCGATTTGTCCAAGGTCACAGGAAACAAATGGTGAAACTAGGTCTCCAAAAAGATTTCCAATTCCAAGTTCAGTGTCCTTCCTGCAGGTTACCAAGCGGTCCTGGTGGAAAGGTAGAAAACAAGCCAAAAGGGAAGGGAGAGTAGTACAGAAAGGGGGATATAGTAGTAAAAAGGTCAGTGCAAAGTACAAATACGTTTACACTGGTAAGCTTCTGCAGAGATTTTCTGGTTGTTTGGAACTATTACTTCCCCAGTCTCCTCCAACTGTTGCCAATACCAACTACCTTATGTGTATCTTCAACTACATCTGAAGTTTCTAATATTAAAGAATTTCAATTTCTGGGTGGTGAGCACATAATGTAATGGATAGACAATGTAATGTAGAATTGTACACCAGGAAACAATGTAATTGATATCAATTAATGGCACCCCAATTAATTTAACAACAACAAAAATTTCATTATTTTAAGGCCTAGTCTAGGGGTGTACAATCTTTTGGTTTCCCTGGGCCATGCTGGAAGAAGAAAAATTGTCTTGGGCCACACATAAATACACTAATAACGGTAGCTAATGACCTAAAACAAAACAAAACAAAACAAAACAAAACAAAAACAACACCCCCAAATCTCATAATGTTTTAAGAAAGTTTAAGAATGACCCAAGGGTTGGCCAATTTAGCCTAGTCTTATTATTCCATGATACAACTTTACTTGTGGGCAAATCAGGCTTCCTTGCATACGGATTGCAGTTTTTTGCTTACTGGACAAAGGCAACAAACTACTTCCACAGGAGTTCTTAAATCCAAACAATGGCATAAAAGAGATTCTACAGTTATACAATATAACTTAAAATTCTCAAAACCAGTCACAGAATGAAGACTCAAACATGAACACTACTCAAATAGCATTAGACTACGTATATCCTCAATTTTATAGGTGGGCTTGGTAATACTAATATCAGAAAATTATTTTAAAGACTTAATCTTTACAGTTGTGTTTATATGAAACTTAATAGTAGCATGGGAACAAAGTTAAAAGTAAGCCCACAGATTATGGTATATAAGCCATTTGGGAAATATTGAGATGCAGTTTAATAAAAAACATACTTTAGAATTACCTGAAGATCAATGGGGTTCTAAAATAGATTATCCATAATCTATCTGGAGTTTCCTAAAGGAGTTTTAAAACTGCATACACTTTCCCACTTAGTACATAATGAACATTTTAATGTATTTTTTCATTTTGAGTTTAATTTTGAATTACAAATTCTACTTGGAATAAATTATGTTTTAAAAATTCTACCACAATACAAAATAATACTATGATTGATAGTCACCATGGCTGCTTAGTAATAGTCTGGCTCTCTCCTGTGGGCACATGGTTGTAATGCACTTTCTTGCTCACTTGAAGTTAGGCGTGGCCAAATGACTTGCTCTAATGAATGAAATATGAGCAGAGGTAATTATTACTGCGAAGCCAGCATGTGCTATGCCACTGTCTCTTATCCCTATGGCACAGGGGAAGACCAGCCAACACTTCAGATGGTTGCTTCATTGTCCTGTGTTCCATGAATGACTAAAATGAGCAGAGCCCCTTGAATAAGAAATAAATCCCTGTTCTTTATAATATTGAGATGTTGGAGGTTCTTTGTTATCACAGCATAATTTAAGCCTATTTGGATAGAAGTGTCATGTATTTAACAGGCATTCAGAAATCAGCTGGTTCTACTTCTATTACATGAAAAGAATAAAATGTGTGAAACTGCTAAAACCAAGAAAAGGTAAACCAGATTAAACAGAGTGGTTCAAATTAATTTCAGATTTAACTTAACAAAAGTAATATGTGCTTTTCACTTAGTTTCACATATATGTCAATTTAATTTGTATATCATATTTAGTTTTTTGATTAAACCAGCTGAAGAAGAGGAATCTGAAGCCTAAGGAGTTTAAGTGACTTGTCCAAGATCAGACAGTAAGTCATTGGCACAGAGTAATCAGATTTTAGGAATTTTAATTTTTGACTCTTTCCAAAATACCGCAGCTGAGCCGAGACGTTTATGGGAAATTTGGAGTTTACAGTATGTATTTTTATACTAACACATACATTTTAAAACATTTTTGTATTCAGTTTAAGGCAAAGGTATAAATAACATTCTTCAATTTCTACAAATGTCAAGCTCATTCAAAACCAAACCCACAAAATATTAAGTACTATCCTATAAGTACCGTAAGCAAATGCTACTGTTCTTTGAAAACTTAAGAACTACCTAGAATTCCAATCCATAAACATTGTTGGAAATTTTTCTACATAGAAATCTCTTACAGAGTAACAGTTCTCAAATATTTGACTCTGAATCATTTTCAGGTTGATCGTAATCAAGGGTAGAAAATACACCCTTGATTTGCCACTTTATTTTCCATTTCCTCCCCGGTGAATCAAAATAGTTCATTAGCTCAAACAGGCAGGAAGAAAAGGCAATAGATTCCCCTACCCATTTGCAAAATAATTATAATAACTGAACATTTCCCAATGTTCCCAGAGCTAATAAAATTATCAACTAAATTTACATTTTATTTTTTTAATTTAAATTTTAAAGCCTAGAAGAGTTACAAAATTTTTTTTAAAGCTAATGTCTATATACACAAATTAGCTTTGTGAACTATAAAGCAACAGTGAATTTTAGACACATTAGAACTATAATAGGACAACTCTGTCTTCTGGGTAGTAGAGACACTAAAATTTTATTAAGTAAACTAAGTTAAATAGTGACGACGTTTTAAGTTAGGGATACTAGAAATACAGTATCCCAACTCATGATTTGGCAGAAATTAACCCAAAATAGTATATACCGGTATTAATTTTATGGAGCAGGATGCTTCAAAACTGAGGCAGCAAGGTTAGAGTGAGAACTTTATTGCTCATACCAAATAAACTGCTCAAATCCAAGTATTACCATTAATTAAGTTACCTTTCAGAACTTCAATTTCTACATCTGTAAAACGAGGGTAACTGCCCAAATAGGGTTAAACGGCACCAGTAAAGCACCTAACATAGTACTTGGCAAAAGGAAGGCCAACAATCCCCGCTTCTCCACAAAAGAAAAAGCCACTGTGCTTTGGCATTATGAAACTGCTTCTTCTCACAAAATGTGTATTTCTTCTTGAATAAGGAGTGTGTGTCTAGCAAGACTAAGCTTTTTCTCCTGGACAAACAAGCATATACATTATTTCAGTTGTGTTTATAACTTGAAAAGTGGTTTTGCTCTATTAAACTGGGAAAAATTGTCTCAAGGACGCATTTAAGGCAACTCGAAACAATAACATATAGTTTAAAAAATATACACAGTCACTGGGGATCAGTGGAGACAGAATAAGTAGATTAATGAAAAATTTCCAAAAGGGTCTCAGCTCAGTGATAGCCAAAATAAGGTGCAAGAAAATCCATCAGAGTGCAGAAAAAAAAGTAGGACACCAATTTCTATTTTTAGCTTTAATTTTTACATTTTATAATATATTATCAGCATACATATTATTCATACATAAATATTCAGATATGGGAGGGAGTACAAGCTTAAATGTTTCGACAGGGTGTACAATAAAAAAAAAAGGTGGAGATTACTTCTCTAGACTATGAAGCTAGAGAATACACATATATACCATCAATTAAAGTCACTGGAAATTGTTAGTGACATAAAACCTTGGGTTATAAGTCTTAAAACAACTGACTTTATGACACCAGTATTTATTTATAATGTAGTTAACAATGGGTATAGAGTTCTACATTAATTCACTTTTTAGTCTAACTGGATACCAATGATTGCAAATCGGAACAAAGTCCATTGACTTAATTTTGTTAGCCACTGTGAATGTGTCTTGCAGTTACTACATTCTTTTTTTTAAGATTTATTTTGTTTTTGACATAAAGAGACAGAAACAGAGAGAAGAGGGAGGGCCAAAAGCAGTCTCCATAGTTGTACATCATCAGTTTTCCACGATTTTGTTCCACACAGGTGGGCAGGGGGGCCGCACAGGGTGGGAACCGGACTGGGGGGCCTCCCACATGGGAAGCACACCCCAGTTTAGCATATGGGTCCACATGGGCTGGGAATGGGATGCCATCCTTGGTCCTTGGGGCTGCAAAGTGAGCGCTTAACCTGCTGAGCCATCCTGGCTTCCCCCTGGTACTACATTTTTAAAAAGTTAAGTCTTCTGTTGTCAGGTTTACTTTCGATGTCTGTATTCTAAAACTTCTTTGATCATCAATAAGCCTCTTTAGTTCATGGCTTTGTTTTATACAGTATTGTTGGTTTAAAAATGGGGTTAATCTGACATTTGCAAACAACCATACACTACTGGGGGGTATAAATATGATGTCAGTCCTCTACCAACTTTCATCACTATCAAAAGCAGTGGTTGTTTTTTTTTTTTTTGAAAAACTGGAACCAGAGGCCATCACATGAGTTGCTAGTCTATCAGGCTCAGAATTCCATTTGTCCCACTCTTTGCTTTAGAGCTGAAATCATAAATGTCTCCATCTATGACATAATTATTTCCAAAACCAATTAAAGAGATGTCAAATAGAAAATTATGACTTTAAGTAATGAATAAAATGGCAGGAATAGATAATTCTTAAAGATAAAATTTAGTTCATCTGAGGCAAACAGAATTAAATGATTTACCCTGTTTATTCACTTAGGGGAAAGTAAAATTATCACACTGTAAAAGGATGCAAATATTGTAAGTTGCCTAGTCCTCCGCTGAAGTGGGAAAATACTTTTCAGGTTTTCTTATGGTGCTGAGGGATAGGTGTAGCAAAGGGATCAATGATCCACTAGTTGAATGATTCAGAGCGAAAGGGCATGACTTTCAATTCCTAAGATACGATAGAGGATGATGACATACTTTTACAGTACTGTCAATTCTGGGAAAATACTAAGTGCCAAAGCAACAGTCAGCAATTTGTCTCTATGTCCTAAAAGACATAGATTCACATTTCCTTATTAATCAATAAGCTGAGTCCTAAAAAGAAAAACTAAAGACTATCTTATTTGTTGTAATTTAACAGATGGTACAAAAACCTGGAATGAATTCAGTTTACTTTTAAATAATGGATTTGTATAAAGACTAAGTTTGCACAATTAAGGACAATTTTATAGTGCTTTAATGGGTATAATAATATAGAAGAACAAAAATTTGTATTAAACCAAATATGCAAAAGATATTATCTTGTCTCTTAGCAAAACTGGCATGTAAATGTCCAGCATTATCCTAAACTGTTGCAACTTGTGCTAAGAAAGTGGCATCTTATTATGATGGTAAGAGTTTTGCATACTCTGGCCTAAACACACACTTTCCCAGCCCATTTTCAGATCTTAAGTGTCCCACCCACCCCCACAAGAAACTTTCCAATCACATTTAGAGATTATTCCTCAGTCTTTCTTCTGTCTATTTGTTAAAATCCTGACCATTCTCCAAGGCCCTCCAGGGCCGATGTTCTCATTATTTATGACTTTTGTTTGTCACACATTTTAGTTACTGCATTAACTACGTATTAGTTTAGCACCATTCCATTGTTATTAGACTGTTAAGCTTCTCAAGGGCAGCAAGTTTGTCTAAATCAACCTCACATTCCCAACTGCCATAATCTCAGTGCCTGGTAAAACCCAAGCTTTGATGGATAGCAATTCCTCGACGTTCTTAGCTGAATGGCCAGTTCATTTTGGATCTATAAACCAAGATGTTATAATTTTATCCTATGTAAGGTGAAACAGTTCTCTCCTGGATTAGTATCTTGGGTATTTAAAAAATCCAAACAAGGCATGCAAAAGTTATTTATCAAACTATAGTAATACTCTCAGTTGAATGGCACCAGCTTTGAACACTGCCTTTAACTACTAATCATTAGGTGGTCTATTATAAGCCATCCTCTCTCCTCTATCCAGATTTCAGATGGGGTTTTCTTATTAAATCGAGGTAACAAATGAGCCAACTCTGATACTTGAAACCAGCATTTCAACAGACCTTATTTATGTATACTTTTTAGACCACTTGGGAGAGATGAGATCATTTAAGCAGCAGCGCCATCATTTCTCTTTATTTGACCCCAACAATGCTCTCAACCTAACAGCAAACGACAGTATCAACCAGGCTAAACTATATAGGAATAAGGCAGCTGAGAGTATATTTACTTTAATAAAGGGAAAAAAGCTGCACTAAAGAGCTTGGACCTTCCCTAAAAATGTCGGATACAGAGAGGTACTCTGGGCATCCCCTTCCCCCACCTTCACAAATCTACTCCTGGAATCTGAGACATAGGTTCTTTGTCTGAACAATGTGGGAGGAGTCTGTCTGCAGTACTGGTGTGCTGGCAAGGAAGAGAATTTACTGAAAACGGTATAAATGCAGAAAGTTCCTTAACTCAATTACCTTACTGTTGATTTTTTCTTCATCGTGTACACTAAAGCGCACTAAAAGGTAGACAAGGTGCCTTTTCGAGAGTTATAATATATTCAAAGGAATACAATAAGGTCAACAGAGAGTTAGGCTGTACTTCAAACGCTAAGTTTCTGACTAGGGGCGGAGGGGCGGAGGTGGTGGTGAACCCCACCACTTGCCTTCCCTCTAGTCTAGAATGAACTCTACCAGCCTCCATTTCTGTCCATGTCTTCATCTGAACACGCTTCGTGAGAAGCTGAGCGTTTTTACAAGTCGGGGAGCAAACTTGCAATCTCGGAGCTTCCCGTGCACAACACCGAATGCACAATCGACCCGACCTTTTACCACCTCACTGAGGTTTTTGGTGTCACGCCAGCCTGGTGTTCCACGAATACGGCCCTCGTGAAGTGAACACCGCTGCACTGGATGGCTCGAGAAACTTAACACCTTTTATCATGCAAACCAAGCGGAACACCAAGGGTTTTCGAAAGGTAACCCATCTTCTCATCTCGACGACCCTCAGCTCCTCCCAACCCCCTTAGCAATGGACTTGGGGGACTTGCCAGGTTCGCTTCTCCTGTCCCCAGGCCGGGTTGTTTCGTCTTCCCACCCACCCACCCACGCCCGGGGCCATGCCCAGCTGGAACCCCCCCTCCCCACACTCACCCTGGCGACCGACAATCTCAGCGACATGCTCGGAGCTGGGCACCGGGACGCACTCGGTGGTGTTGACGCTCTTCCTCCGCAGCAGGGCCGCCTGCTCCCCGTTGAGGGCGGCCGCCGCCGCTCCGCAGCCGCCGGGGCCGTAGGCGTGGGACAGCATCGCCGCCATCATGCCCTGGGCATCGTCCCCTCCGTACAGCACGCCCGCCGCCGCGGCCGCCTCCCGGGCATCGAAGCCGGCGGCGGGCAGCAGAACCGACCCTAGGGACCCGCCCGGGATCGGCTGGGCCTGGGAGGCGGCGGCGGCGGCGGGCGGCGACAGCAACAGCAGCGACGGCCGGTCCTCTTCTTCGGCCTCCTCCAGCTCCTCCTCCTCCAGCAGGTCTCCGTCCAGCTCCGCTTCCTCCCCTTCCTCCTCCTCGTCCTCCTCCAGCTCCAGTTCGCCCGTCTCAGGGACCCCCGGTCGGCCGGGCGGAGTCCGCTCCTCCGGAGACAGTCCCGCCGCCCGCCTGGCCTGGCCCTGCGCCCCCGCGGCCCTTGATGCCGGGGCGCCAGGCTCCGCGGGGCTGGGGTCGTCGAGGCCTAGCGCGGCCAGGCGCTCCCTCAGCAGGAGCCCGTCCCCCTCGAGCTCCGGGCCGCCCGCGGGCGGCGGGAGTGGCGGCGGCGGCGGGGGCGGCTGCGGCAGGGGGGCCGGGGCCGCCGCCAGGGCCAGGGCCGCGGAGCTGCCGCTCGGCATCGCGGCGGCGTGCTGTCAATGGCGGCGGCGGCGGCCGGGTCAGGCGCGGCGGGCGGCGAGCCCCATGGCGGACAGGGCCCCGGCCCCGCTCAGCGCGCAAACACCTTTCCTCTGGGGAGGCAGCAGGGCTGGCGACCGGGGTTCAGGAGCGCCAGGGCCGCCCGGAGGTCGGACCGGGCGGGGTGGAGGGGCCAGGGCAGGCGGCAGAGGTAGGTAACTAGGTGGGTGGGTGGGGACGGCGGCGGGGCGGGCTGGCGGAGGTGGCAGCGGCTCCACTCTCAGGGTTTCTTTTGTTTCATGGCCTTAACCAGCCCCCGGCGCGCGCGGCGGCGGCGGCGACGCCCCACGCCGCGCTCCCAGTGAGGCCAGCGCGCTCTGATTGGGCGCTTTTAATCTCTAGGAGCCCGCCCTCTCCTCCCTGCAGCCTTCTGAGTCCTTTCCCTAGCCCCACCCCCCACCCGCCTCTGGGGTCCCACCCCGCTCCACCCCGGAGGTCTCTGATTGGGTGATCGGGACTCCCAAAGCCGTCTACTTTGGTCTTCCCCCCGCCCCCCACCCGCCCTTCCCTTTGCCTACTGGCTCAGGGAGAGGGACTGTGATTGTTCGCTTCACACATCACTCTGTGACGTAGCCTGTGGGGGCGGGGGAACGGAGGCGGGATGAAGGCGCAGTCGCAGAGGCCGAAACGAGGGCCCGAGGAGGGGTTTTGCGCAGGCGCGTACAGTTGAGTCCTACAGCTGGGCGTCTTTCTTTCTCTGCGTTCCTCCTTCCCACCTGGGTCGCGTCTTTTGGCGCACGGTGGGAGCGGCCTTGTAGTGGAGTGTAGACACGAGTCCGAGTTTTCCCAGGTTGAGGAAGAGATTTTTCCTTTTTCAGGCCTAAGGAGAGTGGAAGGAGGAGCCAGTAGAGTGTCCTGTTCAGCCGCGGGGGTGGTTTCCTGAGCCGCGTGGCTCCTGGGCCTTCCTTGCACAACCCGGGAAGCCTCCCTCCATGGGGCAGGGCCCTCCCACGTCCATCGGGCCGGACTTCCTATGGGAGGCCGGTCGGTTACACCAGCGATCTTCAGTTCTTCCTGGCTTTTCAAGGAAATCGTCTCCTCCGAAAGGCTCTTCCCACGGCATTGCCCATGTGATCCCCCATTGTGGTGATCTCTAATGGTGGTTTATTCTTTAAATGGCTTATTAACGTTTATTTTTTCCACCTCGGGTTGTGACTCACTCCTACCTTTAGTACTTGGTAGTCTTTCCAGGTTAGTAGTGTTAATCCCTAGCAGTGATCCCCAACCAGGGCCCAGTTTCGAGGAAGACAATTTTTCCCCGGTGGGGTTTGGTTTCCGGATGATTCAAGCACATTCCATTTATTGTTTACTTTATTTCTATTATATTACATTGTGATATATAATGAAATAGTTATACAATAACCACTTCAGCTCCACCTCAGATCACCAGGCATTAGATTTTCATAAGGAGCGCACAACCTGGATCCCTTGCGTGCACGGTTCATAATAAGGTTTGCGTTCCTATGAGAATAATGGTGCTGATGATCTGACAGGATGTGAAGCTCAAGCAGTAAGTGGAACAATGGGGAGCAGCTGTAAATACAAATAAAGCTTCCCTCCCTTGCCCCCCACTCACCTTGTGCTGAGCAGCCCAGTTCCTAAAAGGCCATGGACCTGTATTGGTGGTCAGGGACCCCTGCTATGGAGATATAATATAATGCAACCAAAATAGTGTAATTTTAAGGTTTCTACTGGCCCCGTTAAAAGTGAGAAGAAACAGTTTTAAAATTAGTGCAATAATTCAAATTCAAAATATTTTAACGTGCAACCAATATAAAATTATTAATGATATATCTTATTTTTTCATGCTCTGAAAATTGTGTGTATTTTACACTTAACACTCACAGCCTATCTCAATTCAGTTTGCTTCACACTAGGCATACATCAAGTACTGAGTACTAGCAGTTTGAGACCTCTTGAGTTTTGAGTTGTAATTTAGGAGTCTTTCCACATTGGATTTATTGTACAAAGACTGCCCAGAAAGTATCCAGCCATGTAACCCTCCTTATATTGACAATGGCTGGATTTTTTTTCTGGACAGCCCTCCTATCTTGCTGCCTAACACTTATTTCTTATGAATGAACTTTAACTAAACACCAATTTTCTTAATTATCTAGATGTTACAAAGCCAGTAGTCTGAGAGAAGGTTTAACTATGTGTTCTGGGTGTTTTGTTGTTGTTGTTTGTTTGTGTGTGTGTGTGTGTGTGTGTGTGTGTGCGCGCACGCGCGCCTTTATGGCTATATGCCCACTCCTAAAACTTATCCTACCCTCCCAAGCAAAGGCCTAGAGAATTTTAGCTAATACCAGAGCCTTTCCTGTTACTAGGTTTCCCTGGTCCTCATAATTCTGTATGTTGCTTCTCTAACAACTCATTTGTAACAGTAGGCTCTGAAGCAGTGATTTCAACCCTGACTGTGCATCAGGATGAAGAAGGGCCTTTAAAATAGATAAATGCAGAGCAAGGAGAGAGGCAAACTCTACATATTTGGGTTTAGTAGATCTGGAGTGGGGACCTGCACGTTTTTTAAAAGCCACACGAGTTCTGAAAGGTCATCCAGGATTAAGAACACTGATCCAGGGTTTGAGTTTAGGGTTTACAGAAGGAATCTTACTATTAATTCTACTGAAAAGTGATCTTTTTCTCCCTTACCTTCCCAATTAGGCACCATTTTCACTGATTTACTACATCTACACCTTTTTTAGTGTTATCTCCACCCCAAGGACTTACTATTTCATGCCGTCTTATACAGGTACTGAATCTTTTTTAATGTACCATTGAATAGTTTAGATCAGGGGCCTCCAAACTACAGCCCGCTGGCCGGATGCGGCCTGCGAGGCACTCTCATCCGGCCTGTGGAGACCTTTTTATCTGAATAACATAATAATAAATAATTAAAAACAACTATGTTTTGATTCTTTTTTATTTGGACCTCGAGTGTGTAGTCGGCCCCCAAACTGCTGTTTGATAGTTAATGCGGCCCGCGGGCTGAAAACTTTGGAGACCCCTGGTTTAGATAATTAGACATTTACTTATAGAATATACAAATGTGAGTGCTATCTGACATTTCATTTTAAACAATAACCATTACTTGAAGGGTAGGTCTTCTAGCAAAGCAAATCTCATCAAGGGAGAAAGTCAAACAAAAGGTGCAGTGGCCACTCCCAGGATATATTATTGGTCTTTGGGAGGAAATGGGTAGAACTACAAATTAAACTCCCAGAGGTTCCTTTCTTCATCTCTTTTTGTGACTATTGTCATTTAAGGTGCACCCCTTGGTCTTAAGTTCTCTTTCCAAGTACTCAAAGAAAAAACTACAGTGAAAGTGATAGCTCACCGTACATTTTTCTTTTGAGTTGGAGATGTAAAGAATAGATTCATATAGATAAGATCCATTCAGCTAAGATTTTAAAAAATTTCAAATGGTTTAATTTAGGTGTTCATAATATAAAAATTGCTTTCTACTTCATTCTCATATAATAAATGAGGATTCCTAAGTTCGCGTACACAAATGTATACTTTCATGCATTAATTTATATTTGATCAATATTGTGATTTATGAACAAGGCTGGCGATATTGAAGCTCATGCACCTTCCCCTTTGGGTCTATATTTATTGTCGTGTATTAAATCTTGTATCATAAAGCAAACTTAAAATTTACCTTTGTTCTAAATATATGACTGGAATTCTTCCATTTAAATCCATTAAACATCACCACTTCTTCTGTCCAGCCCCCAGCCACACAGCACATTAATGTGCACCTGAATAGGGTTTCTCTTTCATTCCAGTGCTGTTGTTTATGATACATTGGGGGCAGAAGTGCTTTAAAGATCTTGGGACAAAAAGAAAAGTACAGAATTGACTATATTTTATGAACTAGCAGTCTGACTACTGAACTAGCCTTTTAAATCCAATTATACTAATATTAAGGTTGGAACAATTGCAGACCAAACTAATATTAACAAATGTTTGCCCTAGTAAGAAAACTAAGGGAATTAGAAATACTTTTAAAGCAAAGCTACAAAGACTGCCACAAAAGCGTGGTGTAAGATTCTGCTGACACCTTAACCTAGAACTCAAAACTAAACATCTGCATTGTTTTAAAGGCAAGATGAGTTTCTGTAAGGTAGGATGACCCCTGGGATCAGCTTCCTGCTGCAGGGCAATAAGCATGCCATTCTCCTACTTGAAATGGCTCCCAATGGCCTAGGAACAAAGTCTACTACTACCTAGAATCACAGGCTTTCCACACTCTGGTATCATTCTTCCAAGTGCTCAAAATTGTTACATAAACATGCTCAAATCTCTTATATTAACAAACAGAAACTTCCTTGATGGCACACCTCCACCCTGTCACCACTCTATTCTCTACTCCAAACCAACTGCTCCAGTAGCCTCCTGCTGCCCTTTATTTCAGTGCAATGCACTCAGGCGCTCTATTTCCTTGGATTGCCTTCATCTGCTCACTGAATCCAATAGGCACTTTTTATACTTATCCATCTCAGCCTTTCCACAGCACCGTTGACTGCTCCTTAAAACACTCTCTTCCTTTGTCTTCTCTCTGCTTTCCTTCCTACTTCTTCCAGTCATGCCTCAGTCTCCTTTGCAGTGTCTCTGTCACTCTTGGGGTATTTCTCAGAGATCTGTCTTGGGTCTGCTTTTTGCTTACTCTACGCATTCTACCTAAAAATATTATCTATTCCCAAGATTTCTGTTAACTTTGTTGACAATTGCTAGGCCAATATTGTCATTCTTGATCTATTGATTGAATTCCAGACACACAAATCCCACTGTTTTATGAATGTCTCCTCGTGGTAATTCAAATTCTACCTTAATTTAAGCTCAACTTTCCAAACTGAAACTTCAGTTAAAATCAGCTTTTTAGCTTAGTATTAGACAGACAGCACCACTATCTACTCAGTTCCTTTAACTAAAAACCTGGTAAACATTCTTGACCTCTCCTTTAACCTTTATAACCTGTAAAGACTAAATCCTGTGGGACACACCTCTCAACTCTCTAATTGGCCTATCTGTCTATATCTTTACCACCATTACCTTAGTCTAGGCCACTGTCATTTAGATAGTAAACTATTAAAACCATCCACAGAATATTCTTATACTGTCTTGTCTCCTCCACTTCATTTTTCATTCTGCAACTGGAATGGTTTTAATTCATGATTACTTCTTCCACTTCCCTGCTTAAAATCTTTTTTGTTGTCCTTAGGATAACATCTCAATTTCTTAACTTATAAAGTCTTTTGTATCTGGGCCCGGCCTACCTCTTTTTAGCCTCATTTCATGCCATTCTTCCTCTGGCACTCTTGGCCTCAGCCACAGAGGCCTTCTAGCAGCCATTTATATATTCTACATCCTCTTATTATGGCTCCAGGCCTGGAATATGGCTTTCCAACAGTTACATGGCAGGGTACTTCTGGACTAGCCAATATAGATGTAGATGCAGAGATAGATAGAGATAGAGATAAGTAACACTTTTTGTAGGATGTCTTCCCTAACATTCTAGGTAAGGTTAGGTGTCCTTGTAGTAGGCTAAGATCAAGTAGAGGAAAATCTGAAAAATAAATCTCTAGAACCTTCTGGTTTCATTGGAGAATTTTATTTAATATTGAAGTGGAAATTAAGATCAATTTTATACAGTGTCTTCCAGAAAATAGAAGAGGAGGGCATATTTTACAATCATTTTATGAGGCTGTACACATACTAAAAATCAAAGACAATACAAAAAAAAACCAAAACAACAGACCAAAAACTCTAATGAGCATAGACACAAAAATCTCAACAAAATACTAAAAAATCAAGCCTAGCAACATAGAAGAATTGTGCAGTACTACCAACTGAGATTTCTTTCATATATTTAAAATTGGTTCAGTATTTAGTAGTCCATCAATGGAAAACATGTTCACACAAAATCTTGGACAGGACTGTTCATTGCAGCATTATTCATACTGGCCAAAAAGTGGAAATTACTCAAATATTGTCAACTGATGAATCATTGATAAATAAAATATAGTATATATACAATGGACTATTTATTATTCAGCCATAGAAAGAATGATGTGCTAATGTATGTTACAACAAAGATGAACCTTGAAAATATTACACTAAGTAAAAGAAGTCAATCACAAAAAGCCACATATTGTATAATTCCATGTATATAAATACCCAGATTAGGCAAATTATAAAATCAGAAAGCACATTAGTGGCTGCCAAGGACTAGGGAGTAGGAAGAAGGGGTAACTACTGAAGGGTAAGGATTTTATTTTGGGAGTGATGAAAATATTCTGGAGTTATTGATGATGCTTCAAAACCTAGAAAATATGTTAACTATGAAATTGTACACTTTAAATATGTGATTTATATTGTATGTTAATTATACTTCATTTAAAACTCTAATCAGTGCAATCTACCATCATATCAATAGTTTAAAGAAGAAAAATTATATTGTCAATTGATGTAGAAAGAGCATATCGTACAACCCAATACCCATTCATGATAACAACTCAGAAAAGCAGAATTGAGGAGAACTTCCAAAACTTGATTAAAAAAATCTACAAAAAAACCTATAGCTAGCATTACACTTGATGGTGAAGGATAATGCTTTCTCCCTAAGATCAGAAACAAGGCAAAGATGTCCACTCTTACCACTCTTTTATTTTATTTTTTATAGATTAATTTTATTGTTTGAGAGGTGAGAGAGAGAAACAGAGAGAGGGGGGAGGACCCAGAGCAGAACCAAACTGGGGCCTCCCTCATGGTAGGTAAGAACCTTTACTGCCATCCTAGTGGTTACCAATTGCACCACAGTTCAGCATGTGGGTTTGCACGGGCCGAGGCTGGGGGGATTTGATCCCTGGACCTTGCAGTTTGCAAGTCAAGCACTCAATCTGTTGAGCTAACCTGGAATCCCCACTTTCACTGCTCTAAATTAGCATAGTACTGAGAGTTTTAACCAGAGTAATAAAGCAAGAAAAATAAATAAAAGATGAACAGATTGTAAATGAAGTAATACTTACTTAAATGGAATTATCACATACAAACAGAAAGGGGAAGGCAATCTCAATAAAAAATTTTCAAGTTTCAATATAAAACAAAACAAAACCAGAATTGATCACCAAATTTATGTACAATTGGTTTAAAAGGCTCCATGTAAAGGAGTAGTTATCACAAAATGTACAATCAAGAAAAGCAACATATAGGCACCAAGGAGTTGAGAAAGGTAGAAAAAAATTAATTGGCTAAATAAAAAGGTAAGCCCATTGAAACAGAAAGATAAACTATGGCATATGCCACATAAAATATGTAAAACGATAAAAATTGATTAAAAAAAGAAAGACTAAAGAAGGAAATGAAGAACAAACTATAGAAAATGGAAAGGGAAACATATTTAAATGAATCTGAAATAAGTAACTACACATTAGTTCATAGAGACGACACAGAAAATGTCTTTATAAGATTAAAAAGGAAATCTGATAATACATTGCAAATGAACAACATGATTTGAATATATTTTGAGTTTATGTTTAATAAAGTATATAAAGAAATTTGATTAATACATATGTAAGTAATTACCTTCTTTAATTTCTGCCCTTATTTTGGATGATACCAATATGACTTGGGAGATTTCTTTACTGTCCTGTATTATATTCCATTTCTAATTATCTTCCTGTATTTAAAATTTAGTTATTGTGAAATGTTGGTTTTCCTGGCTTTTGAGGTTCATCAGTGCAGAACTCAGCATCTCTATCACTAAGTTCTAACCCACAGAATATGTCTTCTGGAGATATTGGCAACATATACTGCACAAAGGGAGTTTGCTACTTTTTACCTTCACAAATCACTTAGGTGCCTCAGTTTCTTCACAGATAGATTTGGATTAATTCATTCAGTAGACATTTAGCTTCTACTCTGTCCCAAGAGCTCTTCTAAGGATCTGGAATACATTAGTGAACAAAACAAAGATTTCTGTTTCTATAGAACTTACACATTCTATAAAATGGACACAAAATAAACAAATATAATAAGTAAATTATACAGTGTGTTAGAAGGTAATAATGTTATTAAAAAAATAAATAAGATTGAGTAAGGATAGTGTGGGCTACGGAAGCCTGGGATATGGTGTAGTTTTAAGTAGGGTAGTCAGGGTAGGGTAAGTTGAGAAGGTAATGTCTGAGCAAAAAGTAGGTTAAGGAGTTAGTCAAGTGGAAGTCTGGGAGAAGAACACTCCAGAAAGACGGTTACATCTTTGTAAGCCCTTTGAAGGACTTTAGCATTACTCTGTGAGATGAGAAGCCGCTGGGTTTTGAACAAAGAAGTGATGTCCTCAAAGGTGTGGAGAGTTTTGACTGTAGGAGGCATCAACAGGAGTAGGGTCCTGAGAAGCTATAGTATTCAGGACATATTTGTGAAGACAGTGCCAGATGACTCCAAGGATTTGACCCGAGGAACCAGAGGGTGGTGAAGCCATCAATAGGGAGAGCTAGGCAGAGCAAGCCCGGGCTAAATATTTCTAGGGCTTCATGGTTTTTGGCGGCCTCTGTTGTGGCTTGAATCTAAAGACCTCTTCTCGGATTTGGTGTTTTTCAGGGTCCCTACTGCCAGTCTTCGTCTTCAGTTTTGCAGTCCCCTAAGTCTTAGCTTTAGGGGAGTTAGAGCAGCCTAAATTTTCCAGGCAAACTATTGATTGTTCCTCTTACTTAGAACTTAATTGCAAATTTCTCTGCTAAACATTCTTCCTCAGGACACTAGGCCTTGAGGGAATATGAATGACTCCTAGTTGGAAAAAACAGAACCAAATAAAACCATACCTCTTAGTACCTTCATTGTTTTTCTTAAAAATTTTTTTTTCATGAATTAAAAAAAATATTTTTCTTAAAATTATATTTTACAATAATTTAAACTTCAGAAGCAAATTTGATGCTCATTTTGCAATACTAGAGGGTTACTTGCTCTAATGGGGAGGATATGGAAGCATTTCTTCTTCCAGTTTTTTTAGCAGAGTATTTGAACCTTGACTATAAAAAACTCCTCTTAAGGATGAGCATGAAATACAGTTTCCAGATCAATCCGGTCTCTGACTTCTTTATTTTGGGTCATGTGTAGGAGTTGTTGAGTTTACAGTGGATAGAATGAGTTTTAAAATATCAACTGTCCATGAGGACCTGGATTGAAAGAAACTATTATTTTATTCAGGTCCCTGTGTAACTGTGATGGAGGAACTGGTGCCTATGGTCAGTTCTGCACTGAAGTCAGTGCAGAGCTAAACTTCCCCAAGGCTACATTTTTTATGTTTCATTTTCAGACTCCTGGTGCTATAGGAGCAATTATAATTTGTGAATAATGTCTGTTTCCCCTTGATAAATAATGTGGATGGTCTGCAGTCTGTTAATATTCATGGCAAAGGACTTAACCGGCTGTTGTGTTAGTAACAATGTGGATGTAAATTGTAAACATTTATCATCTCCAAAGTTTCAGGCAATTTTCAAAGCAATGTCAGTTGAAACAGATGCTCTAAACTCCCCCAAATAAAACAATCTTTAGGTGATTTCTCCACATCCTCCAAAAACATTTTGTCTCCCAGTAACTTCTAGTTATTATGTCAAATAATATTGTAAAATCTACTAGGAAGGGAACAGTAATGGATAAAAAGTTTAATATAATGTCCTTGAAAATTGACTTTCTGTCTCTGTAGATGCTATGAACTATATTATTAAGGCATATCAATAACACTTCCCATATGCTGGAATGTAGTAGTAAGTCCCCTTTGCATGGTTATTAGAAGATAAACTATATATGTTTTTCCACATATTTATCTACAATCTCCAAATTTTACAATTGATATTATTTTTACTCATGAGAATCACTGATCCTTACAGGAAAGTTCAAAGATTTGAAAGTCTTAAAATTGAACTAATAGTTTGTTAAGTGGGGGAAAACTCTTTGGGAATGGTAAAGTCTCCTAGTACAGCAGGTTGGAGAAGACAGACATGGATCAACAAGTATTGACTAATTTCTTTTTATAAGGCCTTGGACCAAGCATGTGGGAGTACAGAGAAATATAAATTACGGGCTTGATCTCAAGAGGCACACAGGCTAGTTGGCAGGATGGTCAAAAGTTAAAACATATGTGGGCATAGGAGACAATCTGATATTTGAGTGGATATATCAGACAGAGAAGCATATTTTCAGCATTTGAAAGGAGAAAATTTTGTGAGATAATCAGGAAAGATTTTATAGAGGACGTGAAAGTAGGCTGACACGCAGGGTGAAAAGAAGGGGGAAGGCAGCAGATTAGTGAGAAATAGCGCCAAGATACGAAGGCAAAAGAGAGGCTTGGGGGCTTGGAAAGTAGTGGTGGTAGGATTGGCAGGTGAGTAAACTAGTTTGATTAAAGTGAGAAGTAGATATATGGTGATGAGAGGAAGCAAAGCCTGCTAATTTGAAAAGGGCTAAGGCATTTAGACTACACTGAGGCCCATCAACTGTGTAGCTGTTGGTTTCTTGTATAATTTTTCAGGCCATATTGAGATTAAGTCCCACCACCTACAAATATTATGTAACCTAGTGATTTAACCTCTTTGAAACTCAGTTTTCTTTCTATTTAATGGAGATTATATCTGCCAAGTAGAGTTGTGAGGGCTGCATGAAATAAAGTTTTCATTGTCACATTAGTTGTCATCTTCTCTGTAGTAAAATGGGCAGGACCAGGGTGCTACACTAAAGGCTTGTTTGGAGGAAATGACATCATGAAAGGGATGGATGTGGTGTTGCAGGAATGTTAATTTTGTGATGGTGTGCCAGTGAATTGGGGAAAGGGAGCCTGTGGGTGATGGCGGTGGGGGAAACCAGGAAAAGGAGCTCATTAGACCACCCACAAAGGCACTAACCATACCTACCCGCTGTGGCCAAGCCTGTAGAAATGCATTCAGGAGGGAGAAGTGAAGGGAGTTAGTGAACACAGAGCAGAAGATGAACTCCTACAGAAAAAATTATTGATTTCAGGATGAAGAAAGAAGCCTCAAAGTAGGAGAAGAAAGTATTAAGGAAAAACCTCTAATGGACATGTTTGGTTTGCCCAGTGCCCTAACTCACTCTCTTCTTTGGATTAATTGGTTTCTTCTCTCTTTGATGACATGCACTTCATCTGGCTTGGTGATATGGTTCCAATTATTATTTTATATGTGTGTGTATATATATATATATCAGGATTTGTTCTATTACCTTGAACTTTTAGCCAAAGCCCAAAGCTGAGCATAATTGAAAACAAGTATGCTTATAATCATTCTTGAGAAAGTGTTTAGGATACCATCACACAGAAAATAGTCACGAGGATATAAAGTACAGCATAGGGAATACTGTCAATAATATTGTAATAACTATGTACAGGGCCAAGTGGGTACTAGACTTATTGGAGCGATCACTTTGTAAATTATATGAATGTCTAACCACTATGTTGTATACCTGAAGCTAATATAATATTGAATGTCAACTGTAACTGAAAAAGAAAAATAGAAAAAAAGATACCATCTCACAGTATTTACTGTTAATTGTGGGTGGGGGAAGAAAAGAAGCCTCGTAATCACCATTACTACCAAGAACAGTCTGTATAAGACATTTCTCAGCAAGGATTAAAGTGAATTTATAGGGACAGAATGTGTTTTTTGGCATAGACCCTGGTGCCTGAGGTTTGCTGTGCTATCTGGAGGTGGGAAGTTGCCTGGGGCAGTCCACATGGTATGGCAAAGAAAGAAAAGGTAACAGTGGGATGCAGACTTCATTTCCACCTTTTGGGTAAAGATATGTGGATTTTTCCATAGGTTGGATGGGGTGGGGTGAGGAGAATGGAAGACCAGACCCTTGCCTCCTTCTCCACTCCAAGTCCTGAGTTATAAAAAGGCCTGGTCTCAGAAAGAGAGACGCATTGACTTGCTCTAGATCAGGGGTGTCCAATCATTTGGCTTCCCTGGGCCACACTGGAAGAAGAATTCTCTTGGGCCACACATAACATACATTAACACTAATAATAGCTGATGAACTAAAAAAAAAAAAAAAAATCACAAAAGAATTTCATAATGTTTTAAGAAACTTTACGAATTTGTGTTGGACTGCATTCAAAGTCATCCTGGGCCTCATGCCACAGTCTAGAATCCAGCTTGTCCAGCCCATGCCCCAGGGCCACATGTGGCCCAAGGACAGCTTGGATGTGGCCCAACATAAATACGTAAACTTTCTTAAAACATTACGAGATGATTTTTGTAACTTTATTTTTTAGCTCATCAGCTATCATTTGTGTCAGTTTCTTTTATGTGTGGCCCAACACAGTTCTTCCAATGTGGCCCAGGGAATCAAAAAGATTGGACATCCCTGCTCTAGATAAAACTGGATTTTTAATTCCTTCTCATAAAACGGTTCTACTATTTGAAAGTGACAGGAAAGCTATAGGCTCTGCCAACGGCAGCGCATGCAGGAGTGAGGAAGTAAGCTTGAAGGCAGTAGTGGGGGAAGAATCAAGCTGCCTCATCTTCGTGCTCCCCCTGATCCATCTTGTTTAACAATCATACCTAAAACGCATCGGACAGGACTGGGCAAAAAATACAAAACGTTATCCGAAGTAATCTGAGTGGTGAGAGTATAGGTGCTTTTTAAGGCCTTCTTTATATTTTCTGTATTTTTCAAAGTTTCCAAAATAAAACATTTTTAAAAAGACAAAAGGAAGGTGAAGAGAAAGTGACTCAAGAGAAAAGAATCAAGATTAAAATTTCAAAAGGGAAATGAATTGTCTCCTACTTAGGCCAATGCGCCACACATTATATCTGTATTTTTGTTGAAATGCCTTTATAACTCCCCCTCTTCCCATTTTCATGCCACCACGCTGCTGCTAACCTTCTATCTCTACCCTACAAGACTGCAGTGACCTCATAAGTGATGTATTTCTCTCCTATGAACTACCACACCATCGACAGCATCATCTTCCCCAAACCTGCCATTACTTTCTGATTGTGCCAAACAACACCCCCAGCTTCACTCAGGCCATTTTTTTCTTCAAAGGACTCATGTTTTTTTTGTTTGTTATGATTTTATTGTTTTGAGAGGAGAGAAAGAAGTGTGTGTGTGTGTGTGTGTGGTGTTGGTGGTGGGGGCCCAGAGCAGTCTCCATAGCTGTGCATCATTAGTTGTGACATAGTTCCATTCCACACAGGTGGGTGTGAAGGCTCACAGAGCAGGAAATGAACCAGGAGCCTCCCACATGGGAAGTGGGACTCCTCGCCACCATCCTGATGGTTACCTGTTGTCCCGCAGTTCTGCATATGGGTTTGCACTGGCCGTGGTTGGGATTCAGTTCCTGGACCTCACAGTTACAAGGCAAGCAAGCACTCAACCTGCTGAGCTATCTTGGCATCCCTAATCTTAACCCTACTTGGGCACTTGCTGATTTTCAACATCCAAAGTGACCTTTCAGTTTGTTCAAATTATAACCATTTCCTGGAGCTCACCTCGGTTTCCACCCCCTCCCTCATTTCAGATAGCAGGTGACACTTGGGTTGGGAGTTTGTTTACATGTCAGAGTTCTCTACTTTTTCATACATGTAACTGGAATAAAGACTTGTAAGCTCCACAAGTGATGGGACCACACAGTGTACATTTGTGTGTATATCCCCATGACACATACTACATTGTTTAGCACATTAGAGTCTCAGAAAATAATGTTGAATCGAAGTAGTTATCATGAAACAAATCTATTAATTCATTACCAAAACTAGTAGAATTCTGGCACTTCAAATAGCCCATCCATTCCTTTCCTGAACTTCTAAAATCATCTTTTCTCTCTTTTCACTATGGTATGTGGTCATGTGAAAGTAATTTGACATCATAAAATGTAGACTGAATAGACTTAGATAAAACAACTGTTATTTAAATCCATTCACATGTGCAATGAAAAGAAACATTTTCATATTACTATCAGTATTTAAAAACTACTTGTTTGAGCCTTTGAACAAGTTATTAAAAATAAAGAAAACTTTCTTACCCTTCCCCCTCCTCCGTCGCCTAGGGAAACATTATTTTCTTCACTGTTCTGAATAGATCTCAGGAAATGAAATAGAGGCTCATACTTGTTTTCCCCACACTTCAACTTTTTTATTTGTAAGTAATTTTACCCTGACTCTACACAAGCCAAGTTAAAGTGCGAATAAGTGAGAGATTGGACATACACAAACGTCAAGCATTCTCTCGGGTCTATAGATGGGCCATGTCCAATGGGAATGGCAACCACTGAATATTTCTGTGAGCTCTGTATTTCAGAGGGCCATGATACAGTGTATTAAACTTGATTGACCTCTTTAACCAACATAGTAATGAGCACAAAACAATCTAGGTTTAGTTTTTTGTTTTTATTTTTTTATTGTTTTTGACAGAGAAAGAGAGAGAGAGACACACAGAGACAGAGAGAGAACTGAACTGGGGGCACTCCCCAGTTCAGCACATGGGTCCACACGGGCCGGGGTCAGCATTTGATCCTTGGTCCCCAGCACTGCAAAGTGAGCACTTAACCCACTGAGCCATCCCGGCTTCCCAGGTTTCGTTTTTAAAAGTTATTTTTTTTTAACTTCTTAAAGTTTTTTTTTTTTAACTTCTTATTTGACCTCACATAGAAACCCACCTTCACATTTTCCTTCTTCCCCACCCCTTCTTCCAGTGGAACCCCCCAACTCTATTATTGTTCTCTGCAGCAGCAATGTTGGAATGTAGACCAGGTCTGACTGCTGGATTGGAGCTCCGGGGAGCAGCCTGAGTCTCTGGAAGATTCTAAGATTTAGCTGGGCTTTCCCAGCCCTGAGCCTTCTGAACGCTCCTCTCTGACAGCCTGGTTTCACCTCCCAGTGTCACATTCATCCCCCTCCACTGGGCCTTTCCTAAAAGTCAAACCCTAGGCTTTGAGTTTCCCTACCATGGGCTTGGCAGGCTATGGAAGGTGAAAGCAGGCTGTTCCTGCTGATGGCGGAGGCAGAAGTTTGCTCAGGGCTGGCACTCAGAACATCTTTCCCCATAAACCACATAGAAACCATTCGTGTATTGTTAGGTAGGTTATAGAGCACATTTAGAACTCTAGAGGAGGTATGTGAGTCCACGGGACCTTTGTGAGTTCTCCTGGGCATCTACCCATGCCTTTTAAAGTTGTTTCCTTGGGAAAATGGCTCTGACTTCCAAAAAACTGACCATAAATTGTCTTTATGTAGAGGGAGCCCCAAGGGCATAGCCCTAAGTTGTTTGCTGTGAATCCAGACAGGTGTGAGCTCCTTTGAGGGGCTTGGACCACTCTCCCCCCCACTCCAGGCCTAAGGCTTCTGAGCTATTAGAGAAACCAGGAGCCCCCTTAGAGTGAGCGCCCAAGAAGGAAACAACAGACCTGAGCCAGAGAGGGCTCATGTGAATTTGGTGCAAGGACCACGGCCAGGGCAGGAGAGACGGGAGGCTCAGGATGGTGGGGTCGTTTCCAGAACGTCTTTTTGGCTTAACCTCTAGAAGTTTTAACAATGTTATGTTGTTAAGGTAGTTTCTACAGACTTATGTCATAGTCATTGTCAGGAGGGTTGTATAATAAAAGAACTGTATCTTTAGAGCTTTCTATGAAATGGAGACCAGGGGTGGTTATCTTGTGGCCTAGAAATAGAGCATATCACGTGTGTGTGTGTGTGTGTGTGTGTGTGTGTGTGTGTACTGTTCATTTGGAACAAAATAACTATGTAGCTGTAGCATAGACCAAACCAACCTGGTCGTAACAGGACGTGGGAGCGTAGCAGCAGGGAAAGCAAGAACCCTTATGAAATGCTGAAAGAACTGGAAGCCGCCATAAAGTAGGAGAGAGAATAATCTTAGCCATGTATGAATCTCTGTGGGGTCCCATCAAATCAGAAAGAGGTTCAGGGGACCTGGGGTCCAGAGGTTCCAATGGAAGAGTCTGATCTAGATTTAGCAAATAACTGTTGTGTTCCATCGCGTCTTTAATTGTGGCCTGGGGAAACTTGGCTGCTTTTATATATTGCTTGGTGTTTAGTACAGCATCATGGATACTGAAGTAGCCCTGAGTAAACGTTACTAAAAACCTAAGGAACTGCCATTAAATAAAATAGAGTAAAACTAAATATCCTGAGGTTTAGACAAAAGGCAAAGAAGTGTCATGTGCTACGGTCCTGAAGACACACTGTGTATGGTTTGGGAACTTATCTTAGCCCACAGAGCCCACAGAGATTCATACATGGCTATGATCATTCTTTCTCCTACTTTATGGTGGCTTCCAGTTCTTTCATTTATTGTTTATTATCATAACTGTTGAGGGTGCCCATTCAGTCTTTGCCTTCAGAGGAATTCAATAGAATTATAAAGACAAAAGCAGGGGATGCTGAGATAGCTCAGTGGTTGAGTGCTTGCTTCGCAATTGTGAGGTCCGTGGTTCAATTCCTGGTCCCGGCTCGTGCAAACCCACATGCTGAACTTTGGTGCAACTGGTAACTGCTGAGTCAGTGGTGAAGGTTCTCTCCTCCCATGTGGGAGGCCATTGGTTCGGTTCCCACCCTGCATAGCCCCACATCCACCTGTGTGGAATGAAACCATGCCACAACTAATGATGTACAACTATGGAGACTGTTCTGGGCCCTACCCACTTCTCTCTCTCTTTCTCCTCTCAAACAATAAAATAAATCTTTAAAAAAAAATAGGAAAGAAAAAGAAAAAAGCAGCCTTTACTATGATAGTTTAAAGTTTGTTTTGTGGTCTTTAAAAGTGGTCTGTACGGCTCTGAGCCTTCTCTCCTCACTCAGGGTGTGGTAGGTAAAAATGTGGAGGCCAAGTGGCTGGCAAAATCATAGTGGTAGTGGTGGGCAGGAAGGAATTTGTGATGAGAAGTGTATGTGTATTCTAGCCATTGACTCCTGTAGCCAGAATGAGCCCTCCCAGGCCTTGAGAGTAAAGTATGGCTGCAGAAATTGGCCCTTATCTAAAAAACAAAAAATTCAGCCTATGTTTTGGCTGAATTATTATGTTTTGGCACATGAGTTAGAGTATAGAGGGAGGACTGCTGTGTTCAAATCTATGTAATAGGCAAAAACTATGCAATCAGTGTACTTCATAAATGTCAAATCTCTTACGCATGTGAAGTGCCTGTTAATTATCCTTTGATTTAATGAACATTTATTGAACTCCTACTATTGCCTGGGTAGGGGTCAGTCCTCTGGAGGTACTGGAACTGGCCTCACGTTTCTGTGCTTTTATAGTTATCATCCCTCAGGAGCAGGCACTTAGACTAACTCATACATTTTTTTTTAAAATTGCTTGAAATTTTACAAAGTGGTAGTGGAAAGTGCAGCTCTCTTTCTTAGATTCCAGAAACATCCCTCGCCACTTAGTGTGCCTTGAGGGAATGAGCCCTAACTCCAGACAGAAGGCAAGTGGAGAAGGGGGAGTGTGATGAGGGAAAGACTGGGGCAGAATGAAGGAAAGGTCTGGATGATTTTAGAAGTTAGTCACGAAGTCTTTGCCACCCTTTACCTTTCCATCATCTGATTTTACGACCCCATGAAGTCACCTCAGGTAGTTTGACATGAGTTTCCATGACTTGCACCTGCAGAGTCTTGATTTACACAACGTTCAACACTGACCCCCTCACCTTCCTCTCCCTTAGTTGCATCTCTTCCTGTAACCTGTTTCGTGGTTTTGATCACCACCTTGTCCCAAGTCAAAAACCTGGGATCATTCTAGAATCCCTCTTTCCCATCATTCCTGATAGTCAATGATGATCCCCAAGTCCTCATGATGTTACCTTAACTATTCCTTGAGTCCATTTCCTTTTCCCCATTCCTGTCATCATTACCTTAGTGCAGGCCCTCATGAACTCTTGCCTGGGATTTTGCAATGGTGTCTTACCTGGGTTCTTCCAGTCTCATCCTTGTTAAACCCAGCCTCCATGTAGAGGCAATGGTAAGATATCTAAAATGCAAACCTAGCTTTATCAGTACAATGCCTAAGTTTCCCATGACCCAGCCCTACCCTCACCAATCTCTCCCCTTTCATTTGACACTGTATTGATCAACAGAAAACTTATACTAGTTCACGCACAAACCAAGCCCAGGCTCTTGTGTCAGTAGCTATGATGGTCTTGATACTTAGGAAGAGAGGCATCTGTTACCATTGATTTAGTCTTCAACAGTCTTCAGTATTTCATTTCTTACAAGATTAAGCCTAGATTTGGTAGGTTGTCATTTAATGCCCTCCTACCTTTTCAACCCCCTCCTTCCAATTTATATCTGACTCATTGCTTCGGCCAGACTATAATACAGTGGTGATCTCAAATTGTCTTTTCCCCTCTGGCTGTTTGTTCACACAGATTTTCCTGCCTGCAGAGTGCTTCATTTCTTTTCTGCCCTTCTCTTGTACCTGCCCTCAAGATATTCCACCCCACACTGACTTCTTGTTCTTCCAGCATCTGAATTCTTATTCGTATAACTCTTAAAAAACATCACTATTACATCTTGCTTTATATTGATATTTAAGTCATCATGAATATGTCCTACCTCTGCCACAAGTTCCAAGCTCTGGGAGGACAAGGGCCATGCCTCAAGCTTCTGAGTGAGTTTAGCATGTTGTCTTGTATACATGAGGGGGTCCTTAGTAGATGTTTGTGGATTTTCTTCTACTGGATCCATTCTCTTCTCTTGAGAGTCATGGCAACCCTACATTTTGGTGAATTTTTAGTAAGTGTGTTTAGAGAAGACAAGGCCAGGAAATTTTAATTTACAAATGTAAAAGTAATTCAAGTTCAAATTCCTTAGTTCCCACAAAGGAGGTAATCATTTTTGTGAGGTGCATAACAACAGTCTGAAGTTCTACTGGCAAGTCCCAGGAGCTTGTAACTTTTGTGTCAATGAAAATTATAATTACTGAGTACATTTACAATACTGCGGAAATTATGAATATTAAAATTCATGCATCTGTAAAATTACCATTTCAGGGCTTATGAAAGATACAAGCTCAAGACAAAGGAGAACAAGAAAACCTTGGAACCAGATTTCTGATTACAATAATGAGGTTACTTTAAGACAGTTTAAAACTATAATTTTTAATTCTCCTTACAATAGAGGACAGTTATAATAGAAGAGTAACCTAGGCATTCTTCTAACTGGCCTTTTTTCTAGACAATTTCTTTCATACACAATGCTTTAATGACCACCTAAAAACACAAGGATTTGGAATTTCCTTTGCAACCCAGAGGAAACTGCATTCTATTCTTCTATCTCTAACTGCCTGCCGGCTGTTCTATTTGTCTTAAAGTCACTTCAAATTCAACATGTTCCAAACCACAACCCTTGTCCTCCAAATAAACTTGTTCTGAGCACAGTGTTTTCTGTTGCAGTGAATTGAACCTCTATTTATTTAGCTCAGTGACAAACCTAAGTCCCACCTTTAACGTGGCCCCCACACTCACTCCTTAGCTGGTAAGTCACCAAGTTCTATAAATTTTACTTTGTTAAGATCTCTCAGATCCTTCCCCTTCTCTCCACATTTACAGTTGCCTCCTTAGTCTAAGCCATTATCTTTAATCATCTAATTACTATACAACTTCTCAACTCATTTTCAATGTGTTTCTGCTTTCTTTCAATGCATTTTTATTTTGTGGTTAGAGTGCATTTTTTTTCTTTCAAAATGCAAATTCAATGACTCAGCTGGTCTTAAAATACAGAATAAAATTCCTACCTTGCTCTACAAAACCTTGCTGATACGGCTCCTTCCTAGTTCATCATCACTGCAACACTCCATGTTCCCTTTGTTCCCTCCTTTCACTCTCTTGACCCACTGTGGTAGACAGAGTAATGATCCCCTCCAACGATGTCCATGTTCTAGTCTTCTAAACCTCTGAGTGTTACCTGGCATATCCAGAGGGACTTCGTGATTAAGTTAGGGATCTTGAGATGGGGAGATTTTTCTGGGCTATCCAGATAATCCCAGTATTAATCACAAGGGTCTTTATAAGCGCAGGAGAGGTGAATCAAAGGCAGAGAAGGAGATGCGATGATGGCTCAGTGATCAGAGTGATGTGAGGAGGGGTCTTCAAGATAAGGAATGCAGGCAGCCTCTAGGAACTGGAAAAGGCAAGGAAACAGAACTCTGTAGAGCTCCCAGAAGGAACGCAGTCTTGTGAGCACCTCAATTTTAGGATTTCAGAGCTGTTAATAATAAATGTGTTGTGTCTTAAATCACTAAATTTGTGATAATTCGTTGTAGCACCTCCAGCAAACTAATACACACCCCTGAGCTCAATTTAGTATGCTCGTTCAGATCTATTCTCTCCCCTTGTTTGTGCTATTCTGTGCCCCGAGGCTGACCTATATGTTCAGCGTCAATGAGCTCTCTTGCCTTCTGTTCCTGGTTGGGCTTGATCAATGGGAGGTACACACAGGAGATTGGATGGCAGAGGCAAGTGAAAGTGGGCAACTTACTGCCTCTATTAGGACCCTGTTGGATCTCTCTTGGCTCAGGCAGCCCTTCAACTGAAGACCACAGCTCTTGTTAGATGGCCTTACCACAGAGCTACTTTTTCTAGGTTCTAATAACTGCTTTGTTCCCCTGCTTTGTAAGCTGTGGTGGTAGTGGTCGTGGGGGTGGTGGTGGTGAATGGGTATGACACTATTATGTACTGTTTTCTCCATGCCCTCACCTTATAGTGTTAGTCTCTTTATTAAACACTCCTAAAATTACCCAGATTGAAAGGGCCATCTGCTTTCCCACAGGATGCTGACTAATACAGACCTCATTTTCCCTTCTGCCTCAGGGCCTTGGCACATGCTGCTGACTTTGCCAGGAAAGCCCCTTTTCCCATCTGTGCTCTCTGCCTGTATTAATCCTCAGATTTTAAAATAGCACTTTCTCAAGTAAGTCTTCCCCCAGACAAACTTCACAACACTGTATATCTATACTCTACATTATCTATCACAATTATAGCTTCCTAGTGTTTATGAGTATTTTCAGTTATTGTTTATCTTTTCTTCCCAGAGCTGTATTATCTTTTATGGGAGCCACTAAGCACAAGTGGCTATTGAGCACTTGGAATGTGGTTAGCTTAACTGACTAATTAAATATTAAATTTTATTTAATACCGATTAATTTAAATTTAAGAACTAATAAAGTTAGCAGAACACTTTGAAGTATGTTTGGAACAACTTGGACATGTGAATCTATCAACTGTACAATTTATGAAATCTAAATACAGATAAAATATTTCTGATGAGAATTTAGTGTCTGAATAGAAATGAGCTGTAAGTATAAATATACATTGGATTTCAAAGACTTAGCACAAAAAAGGATGTAAAATAGGTCAGCAATTAATAATTTAACATATTGATCACATATTGAAATGATAATGTTTTAGGTCTGTTGGGTCAGATAAAATGTATTATTAGACTCAGCTGCACCTGCTTCTTTTCATGTTTTATAAATATGGCTACTAGAAAATTTAGAATTAGACATGTAGCTCACACTGCTATTTCTTTTGGTAAGTTCTCCAGACTACAGCATAAGATTCAAGAGGGCAGTTTTTTCATCCTTGCATGCCTTAGCACATCACCTGACACTTCGTAGTAGGTGCTCATACATATTTAATACCGGGGTAAATGAATGGGAAAGTGTGCATTCCAACAGTACAGAGTAGTCGTAGGGCGCTCTTCATCTGGAGTATCCACAGAGTTCTACTCTACCTCACTGTCTATCTTAAGAGCCAAAGTTTTAGGGACAACAGTGATAAAACCTATGAATTTAATAGGTTCCAGCGTGTTTCCATCTCCTGGAAGTTAAGATGCCTACAGCGTGGTAGGTGAGTAGCCATGTCTCTCTCAGCAGCTACCTAGGCCTTATCTGGTGGTGGAGCAGGGTGTGCGCTGGGGGTGGAGCAGACGTTGCTGCACTTGGCAGGAAGCAGGCTTCTAGGTGGTTTCAAGACTAGAAGGCAAGTGCTAGCTGTACCGGAAAGTTTCCTGGCACACGTCAAAACCAGGGCTGCTCCCTGTCAGCAATGCTACCCTGCAATGCACATGTTTCCTTTTTGTGACTCCTCTTTCCCATCAAGGTCATCCTGGTCACTTTACTTTGGTTTCACCCAGCCTAATCCCCAAGGTGTTGTACCCAAGACCCTGACTCCAACTGAAGATACTTTTTTGTGGACAGTATACCTCTGCTTCCCAGCACGGACTCTTTAAAGGAGATGGGACAGCTTGGTTGGAGTGACAAATAGTTTGTTTGATTTTTGTTGCGAGGAAAACAACTGTGTCAATAAGACCTCTGAATTTCAGGTCGTGCATCTCTATCTTTGCAGCCCCAAACACGTTAGGAGCTTATCTCTTGTTTTTGGTTGAACCCTCTTCTCTTTGAGAAGAAATGCATGTAGACACAGGCAAGACAGTGACTTCATGTCTCTATGATTCAGATCCCTCAGATGTTCACTCTGCCTGTCTGACTAGCAATGCCGTAAAGTCTGAATCATGAGGAGACTCACAGGGGCCATCCATGACTGGCTGGGCCCTGCTGCTCTGCCCACCTCCTCACACAGTTGCTTAGATCTCACACAGGCCAAATCTAGTCGCTTCTTTTCATTCATTCCATCCTTACACTATCTTTAGAGCAATGACCTACTTAAGTGAAAGGGAAACACAAACCCCCAAGGAAATCGGCTGACAGCTGTTTCCTTTGTAGAATTAGGTTGGGCATGCGTCTGAGAGATGCTTATGGGCTCTAAGAATCATTTTGGCTGTGGGTGGAAGTGGAAAAGAAGGGACAGAAGATTTTTAAAAAGTGTCAGATAACGAGTTCCTGGGGAAGTGATAGAGGGATGGTTGGGTCAGAAAGTTTCTCAAGGTCAGACCTAAACTGGAATTTTGATGTTCTGTTTAGTCTCCACTCCTGACTCAGTGTCCTGTTCAGAAGCTGCACTCCCAAGGTCACAGGTCTAAAGAACATCCGGCTCTAGGTGGAGCAAAGAAAGCTAAACCGTCATTAGAAATAAAACACACTTGTGGCACCCAGTAATGGACAGCACAGTTTGGAAGATAATTTAAGGACAAAAGATGATAGAAACAGACCAAGAGACTAGAAACTTGAATTTTTGTCTTAACTTTGTAGGAACCTTCTGGGTACTTTAAGCAAGTCATTTTGATTCCCCTAAGCCTCACTTTTCTCATCTGTAAGATGTATGGTTTAGACAAGATGATGGCTAAGATGCCTTTTAGCTATTAAATTCCTTGAAGCACAGAAAATGATTTACTTATTGGCTGAGAGAGCTAATAATCACTATTATATTTTATTTTTTAAAGATTTGTTTTATTGCTTTTTTTTTAAGATTTATTTATTGTTTTTTACAGAGAAAGAGAGAGAGAGAGAGAGAGAGAGAGAGAGAGAGAGAGAGATACAGAGTCAGAGACAGAGAGAAGGAGGAGGGCCCAGAACAGTCTCCACAGTTGTGTACATCATTGGTTTTTCCACATAGTTTCATTCCACAGGTGGGCGGGGCTGCACAGGGCAGGAACTGGGCTGGGGTCTCGCCCCAGTGAGAACTGAACTGGGGGCACTCCCCAGTTCTGCATATGGGACCACACGGGCCGGGGCTGGGATTTGATCCTCGGTCCCCAGGGCTGCAAAGTGAGCACCTAACCCACTGAGCCATCCCGGCTTCCCTTTATTGCTTTTTGGGAGAAGGTGAGAGAGCGAGGAAGGAGGGCCCAGAGCATCCTCCATAGTTGTATATCATTAGTTGTGACCTGGTTTCATTCCACACGGGTGGATGTGGGGCCACGTGGGTTGGAATGGAATCAGGAGCCTCCCACATGGAAGGCAAGAACCTTCTCCCTTGAGCCATCCCAGTTACCAGTTGTGCTGCAGTTCAGCATATGGATTTGCCTGGGCCGGGGAAGAGAATCAAACCCTGGACATTGCGACTGTGAGGCAAGCAAGTGTTCAACCTCTGAGCTATCTTAGCATCCCAAATAATCACTATTATTTAGTAACGTTGTTAACAACTAGTCAGACTGATTTATGTTTATCCTTTTTTTGTTTGTTTTGTTATTTTTTGTTTGTTTTGTTGTTTGTTTTTGATGATGGTCCTTCATAGAATGGCTAAAAGGGGGGCACAGAAAACATCAAAGATTCAAATAAGCCCCCATGGACAATCATCCTCTGAGTCATAGACCACGGATTGACTGTGGACTGTAGAGTCATTTTGGCGCCTTCTGGAGTGAGTCACAGACCTCACCATCCCAGGCATTGAATCCCATGGGGCAATCCTTTTCTTATCTATTTGTACGGTATGTGGGAGGAGCAACCATCACTATGACTAACAGCTCAGAAACTTGTGGCTGAGCCCTAATGTGCACTTTGCACACTGTCTTCAATTGCAATGGTATGTATGCAGTGGGCATTGAATAATGTTTGATGCTAATTGCCACAATAAACCATCTGCTGTTTATTAGGGGAACTATTAAAACTAGGTATAGCAGATAGAAGTACACTCTTAGGACAGTTTAGAAGCTTAAACTTATAGTGGTATAGAATTTTAGAGTTAAGAAAGACTGGAATCCATCTGATCTATTGTTAACACTTTAGAGATGAAATGAAGATGAAATGACTTTCCCAAAGGTACAAGTTAGTGCACAATCAGGACTCAAAAACATCACTATATTCTCAGGTTGTGGTCTTTCTACTCTGCTATATTGCTTGTGTAGGAACCTGAGTACATTTTAAATACAATTAATTTTATTTATGCAATGCATGCATTATAAAATTTAAAAGACACAAAGGGTTTATAGTGAAAATTTAGATTTCCATCTATTACTCTCTCTAATCACTTAGTATCCTCCTTCTTTGATTAATTTAAACTTTATTTTAGTATAAGGTGTGAGGTAGGGACCAACCTAATTTTCTTTCAGATGTCTAGCCAATTATTTTACTAGTTGATAAGGCATGTTTTCCTTATTTGTGCTTCTCTCCTTTGAATTTTTGTGTTTATACCTGCATTTTTTCTTCTTTATGGACTTGAGAGTCAGCTTGCACATTAAAAAGATGATGTTGCTATTTTAAAAATAGGATTGTGTTAAGTTGACAGATTAATTTAGGGGAGATTCAACAGTGTTAGGAAATCTGCTGTAGGGCTACAGGACCCACTGTTCTCCATGATAAAAAGAAACATGGTAGGATGTACTGTCCTTTCCTCCTTTTGGTGTGGTTCTGTGGGGGTCTGGCTGTCACACCTTCAAACACCACACCTTACTTAACTCCTTATATTAGAACATATTCCAGACACACTGGCCTTCTTGCTGTTTCAACTCAATGGGCAGGTTCTCTTTGCTCAGAACACCCCCTCACCCAGTTAGCTGCATAGCTTGCTCCCTGACCTCCTTCAAGTATTTGCACAAACATCACCACCTCACTGAGTCTACCTGACTACTCTATTGAAAGTTGCTATTGCCTCCATGCCTAGCTTAAGGTGACCAGACGTCCCGCTTTTGGCGGGACAGTCCCGATTTTTAACAATTTGTCCCGCGTCCCGTGGTGTTTTAAAAAAGTCCCGATTTTTGGAAAAAATGCACGACAAGCTAGGGAATGGCGGGAGATAGACCAAATTTTTAATCAAGAACCCCCTCCCCCCCAGTCAATGGTGTCCCGCTTTACCAATGTTAAAATCTGGTCACCTTATCCTAGCTCCTAATTTTCCTTATCCTGTTCTACTTTATTTTCCTTACCACTTACTGCTTTCTAACATACTAGGTATTTTGCTTAATCATCTTGCTTATTATTTATCGTCTGTCTCCACCACCAAACATAAGCCTCAAAAGGGCAGAGATTTTTTGCCGACAGTTATACCTCGGTACTTGGCTGCTCTGGAACTCATTGAATTTGGTACTGAATGCATTTTGACACAAATTTTTATTCTAGTACTTGTTTGTTTAGTACTGAATGTGCAAGCTAGAACTTGTCAGTGTTGATTGCCTTGTGACTTACTATCCTTTCCAGCCAAAATAAGGGGTTGTCAGAGAGTCATGGGGGTAGATCTTGCCCTGTGCATGTCCCCTTGTGGTCTTAGCTTCTGTGATCATTTTGTATATTTTTGGCTTGGGAATGCATTAAATTTATTTACATTATTCCTTATGGGAAAATTTGTTTGGTACTTGTCACACCTCCTGGAACCAATTAACAACGAATATGGAGGTATCATGGTTCTTTATTCACTGCTATATCCTAAGTACCTAGAACTGTTCAATTGTATTAAGAAAGTATTTATCTAGTAAGAGGTTTTATTAAGAGCAGACATTACATTTTTATCAAATATCAGATATATTTTCAACATCCATGGAAACAATCATATGACTATATTCTATTTTCATTCCCAGACATGGTAAATGATATGTTAATTTTCCTAACAGTGAAATAAATACCCATACATTTCTGAACTAAAACCTACTTAGTCATGGTGTGTTAATCTTTTCTGAATTGTCTGACTTGTTTGCTATGATATTGATTATATTCAGGTTTTTGAATTGATACTGAAAGTGAGATTGGTATGAAGTTTTGTCATGACATCTTTGTCGGGTTTCGTTATCATAGTATGCTAGCTTCAAGAAACAATTTAGAATTTCCTGCCCCAATTTTTTTAATGCTCTGAAACAGTTCAAGTAGTATTGACTTTATTCTGTCTTTGAAGTATAGTTTGCATTCTCATGAGTGTAATCTCTGAGTCCTCAAATTGTTTTTATTATTTTTAGTATTTTATAAATGTAGTTATATTGTTTTTCATTTACACATTCAAAATTGAGCTAGAATTAATTGTCTCAGGAAATTATTAAGAACAAATTATCTCATACCTACTATATTCTTTTTTTTTTTTAAAGATTTATTTTATTGTTTTTGACAGAGAGAGAGACAGAGAGACAGAGAGAAGGGGGAGGGCCCAGGGCAGTCTTCATAGTTGTACGTCATCAGTTTTCAACAAAGTTTTCATTCCACACAAGTGGGCAGGGGGCTGCTTATGGAGGGAACCAGACCAGGGGCCTCCTGTGTGGGAAGCACACCCCAGTTCAGCATATGGGTTTGCATGGGCCAGGGCCAGGACTCGATCTTTGGATCTTGGGGCTGCAAGGTGAGCGCTCAACTTGCTGAGCTATCCCGGCTTCCCCTTACATTCTTTTCAATCCAGTTTCAATTAACTTGAGAGTGCAGATACCGGTAACCCTGCTGCAACTCCTTTCCTTCCTTCCTTCCTTCCTTCCTTCCTTTGAAATAATCCATTTTTGCTCCAGTTTTAGCTTTATATTTTGCTTTAGCACATTAAAAAACAAAAACAAAAACAAAACCCAACTTCTAAACTATGCATTTTCTTTCTTGAGTGCTCATACAATCCTAAAGCTATAAATACATTGTTTTCTAGATGATAAAACAGATGCCCAGGAAGTTCAAGTGTCTTGTCCACTTTCATTCTCACCAGGGAGTCAAAATTAGCTCCCAGATCTCCAGTGCCCTTTGCATTGTACCACTGCTTTCTTCTCACTTTTGTGCACGTGTGTGTGTGCCGCTCTTTCTTCCAAGCCTTCCCCCTTCCACAAACAAATGTTTAATACCAAATATGTGCTAGTCGCTATTCAAGGTGTTAGGAGATATGAAGATGAACAAGGCAGTCTTCATTTTGTAGAAATTTGTTTTCAGTGAGGGACTCAGTCAAATAAACAGATCATTATAATACAGCGTGAAGATGGTGCCTATAAAATGTAAAGGGACAGAAAGCAGTGTGGATGAGGTAAGGCCACTAAATGTGACCGGAGGGCTGGGAAAAACGTGGCAGAGTCTTGTTTGGACTTGGTCTGAGCAGGAGGACTCTGCCCATATTAGCGATTCTTTGACAGAAATGTTCTATTAAAAACCACGCATATCTAAACATATTCTCATTCCAGGGAACTTCTGCCTAGAGAGCCCTGTGTTTAGAAGCCCTATGTTCTCTATACTATGATTTCAATAGCTCTTTCTTTCTGTTGGTAATAAATGGGCCCCAAACCACTTTGGAGTTCTCCATTCCATCCTATATGACTTCTACCATCAGATGCTCTAGATTAGCCAGCGGTCCTCAACCCTTTTGACACCAGGGACTGGTTTTGTGGAAGACAATTTTTCCACAAATTGGAGGGGATGGTTTCAGAATGATTCAACCTCCAGATGCTGCTGACTTGTCAGCACTCACTTATAGGAGTCTGCAAGCAATTGATTTATTATGGTCTCTGTGCAGTCAAACATCTCTGCTTGTGCTGATCTGTATTTGCAGCCGCTCCCCAGCGCTAGCATCACCGCCTCAGCTCCACCTCAGATCATCAAGCATTAGATTCTCACAAGGAGCCCACAACCTAGATCCCTCACATGCACAGTTCACAATAAGGTTTGCGCTCCAATGAGAATCTAATGCCGTTGTTGGTCTGACAGGAGGTGGAGCTCGGGCAGTAATGTGAGTGAGATACAGAGTGAGTAATGTGCTGTAGATACAGATGAAGCTTTGCTTACTCACCCACCACTCACCTTCTGCTGTGTGGCCCCATTGCTAACAGGCCAGACTTGTACCGGTCCATGGCCTAAGGATTAGGGACCCCTGCTCTAGGTAGTACCATCCCTTCGGCAATGTTCAAAGCCTTCAGCAGTTCATTTCCAGGGAGGTAGGAATTTATTCTTGAGAGGGCAGAGGATGAAGGTGTTTCCTTTTACGTTTAACACAAGAGTCCTCTGGCCATTGGTCAAACTGGTTTCTCTTACTGCATTAAGGTTAATACTATCAATTTATTTATTTCGAAGAATTTCTCAGTTTATTTATTTTTATCTTTATTACTAAACTAGTTTTTTTATTTAACACATTGTGAGTGCCTGCTCTGTGCTTATCTCAGGATAAAGCATTGTGGGTATACAACAAATAAGAAGATACATTCCCTGCATCATCTTATTCCTGACTGCTCAACAGAGTTTTTATTCTAATTGGGAAGACAAGACAAATGGAAATCATCGAAGATGAACAATAAAGCAAGTCACTGTCTATGTTTCAAATGTATGGTAGACAATGCAGGAGAGGGAGTGATTACTGTAGAATATACTAGTTCTTCTTTGCTCCCTATTTGTCTGTCTTCAAGCCTGTGATGGTTAATTTAATGTGTCAAGTTGGCATGGCTGTAATACCCAACTGTTCGGTCAAACACCTTGTGAAAATACTTTTTAATGTGATTAATATTGAAATCAGTAGACTTTGAGTAAAGCAAATTACCCTCCATAAAGTGAATGAGTCTCATTTAATCAGTTGAAGGCCTTAAGAGAAAAGATAAGAATATGAGCCAATTCCTTAAAATGAATCCATCTCTCACTATACATGCGTCTTATTGAATTTGTTTCTTGGGAGAACCCCGACAAATACAAAGCCCAAAGATGATTATCCTTTTTCAGCCTGGTTCTTAAGGAAAGATGACAATGTTCCAACTGAGATGCAATGTCATTCATTTCTTTATTCATTCAAGAAAAAACATATTAGCTGTATGTTAGTATGGAGGATTAAGAACATAGGCTTTACACCTAGACTATATAGGTCTATTTTCTAGTAGGACCTTCAGTTCTCTCATTTGTAAAATGGAGATAATAATGGTACCTACCTTTTATGGTTGTTTTGAAGAATAATGGTGTTAATAAAAAATACATTAATTGCTTTGAATAGTTCCTGGCATGCAGCAAGCACTTAATACATGTTCGCTACCTTTATTATGACTAGATAGTAGCGGTACTGTGCCTGCTTTGTGAGACAGTGATAACTACTATACAGAGTTAGCTCCTAAGTTACCCAGGGCCTATCTGGGAAGTCAGAGAAGTAACTATTCAGTTCTAATAGAGTATGCGTGGGATACTGATGGCAGGTCACAGGCTATTCAGGGTAGCACAGTGGTGATGCTCAGAACCCTGAGTGGTTTGAACAAGAAAAATTCTTGGTTCGAGCTGTGAAGGCAGAGGGAGTAACCTGTGGGGAGGCTGGAAGCTGGGAAACTGGTGTATTCAAGGGACTGTTTGCCCCAAATAAAGAGTATGCGGGTGAGTTGGTGGGAGCTGAGGCAGAAGAGATGAGTCTGTGGCCAGATGATGGAGGGCCTTGGATGGCGGAATTGGAGATCATCTCATTTTTATTGTGCTGATACTTAAGAGGAAGGAAAGCCTGCTCTGTCTCTGTACCCAGTTTATAAGAACTGCTGTTATGAATCTGGCGTCTTTCCCTCTAGCATCCTCTTCCCACCTCCTTGAACTTCCCGAGTCCTTTAAAGCTTAGTTCCAGGCTACCTGCTCTGGGAAGCCTTCCTGCAGAGTGGGAGGGCCCCTCAGGTGTAATCCTGTAAGGCCAGAACTTCTGTCTTTGAAGGATTATCCTATTTAGTCTGTCTGTTCTTATGTTGAATTTACCCCACATTTGCTAAACTCCTTGAGGGCAGAAATAAAATGATTTGTTTCTATATACATTAGGCTTTTTAGTCTTGTCCCATAGAAGGCTCTGAATAAATATCTGTTGACAAAATTAATAAAGTAAATTTAGGGAGCCCATCCGAATCTCCTGGGTAGAATTTTCAAAATAAACGCCACCAGAGCCACCCCAAGATATACAGATTTCTTTCAGTTTGGGCTGGGTTCGTAGATCTGCTTTTTGAAAATGCCCCATATGAATTTGAGGCTCAGGATCATTGATATAACTCAATCTATTCTTCTATCCACTCTGAAATTCACAGAGAGGAAGTGACTTGCCCAGTGTCACACAGAATGGCACTAAGTCCCCCAATATCCTTCCCCTCAATTGTGTCCTTCCTTTTACATTCTAAAGAAAAATAGTGATGTGTGCGGAAGAAGAGATTTGACGTGACACATGAAACAAAATATCAGTATGAGATGAAAGTTCTCTGCTTCTTCAGTAGCAATAACTATCACTAATGATAATGAACCCCATTGTATTTGGAAGTACAGACATTACTAACGATGGTACAGATGTTTGGGAGGAATAACGAGGCACCGCTCAGCTGGTGGTGGTGTGGGGAGTGACTCAGCCCCGATCAGCCCTGCTTCCTTGCTCTGAATGTACCAGGACAGCATCTGCCTAAGCAAACGCCCGTACCAAGAGCCATTCTTGGACTGCTGGAAGAGGGAGGGATGCAGAGAGCATGTAGTCCAGTGACCTCTTTTTAGAGAGGAGGGAACTGAGGCACAGAGAAACAGAGGCAGTGACCTCCTCAGGGGCTGTGGCCCACAATCTGGTTTCACCACTCTGCCAAGTGTATGCACACTGGTTATTCCTGAACAATCTCGTTAAAAGTTCCCAAGTTGAGGGGTAACCTACTGATTTTCTCAGGAGTCCACAAAGTGTCCCACTCAGTCTACTTGTGCCCCAATCTGACCTGCACAATTCCTTTCAAGCCTTCCCCCACTGCTGCCCCCAGTTCTGTCTCTAAAACTCAGCATTGGTCAGTGCCTTCCTCTTCACCACAGAGCCTGATGGTGGTTTCTTGTTATACAAATCAAATTCCAAGCTCCTTAGCAAAAGGCACGACAGGCCCTTCCTGATTCAGCCTGAGCCTCTTCTGAGGTCATCTCCCGCCTCTCTCCCTCCATGGCTGAATGGGCACTTGCTTGCCTGACATGCTCATTCCAGATGCTTCCTTTCTGTCTGGCAGAGCCCACCACCACTTAGAGACATTGCGGGTCTCGGGGACTCACTTCCTCAGCTCCCTTGGTTGTAGCCTGAGCACTTGGTAGAAGGAGATGTTGCAGCCGTTTTGCAATCCTGAGGGAGAAGTCCAAAAGGATCACCCAGAAGTTGACCCACAGCCCAGACATCGCTGAGCCAACTCTACCAGCTCTGGAACTTCTCACATCTGGATTTATTGTCATACAAAATATAAAGGTATTGTGTAATACTATATCTAAGAATAAATCTCTAAATAACAAATGTAAAAATGCACAATGACTTGCGTCTTCCATTCCCAGCATCCTGAGCCATACAGTAGCTGTTCTTGAATCAAACCAGGAATCAGGGAAACAGCAGTGCCTTCCCTCCGCTGACTTCTTAGGAAAAGGAGGCAAGAGTTAAAACTATGGAAAGATCTCGTCTTCCCCTCCTCATTTCCGACTGGCTCCTCATGCCTGCCATTTGTAGCTCTGCATGGTAGTGGTCACTCCTGCTTCCACAGGCCGCTGACAGTCCCGTAAAGGAGGAACTCAGTGCCCTTGAGTTACTCACTGGACTCACACCCACAACTCATTCTGTGCACTTCTAGACTCTCTAGTCAATGACTTCACTGCTCATTTTCCTGTTTTCTTTTTAACCAATAACTCACACTTGGTGGAGCCCCATCACCCCAGTAAGGACTTTAACTCCCTCTCTGAGATATTCTACTTCTTTGTTCAATGGTCTCCTTGCCCACTTGAGGGGATGGTCTTCCAAATTTCGCCCTCTTGAGGGATTCTCATTGTTTTGATGTGGGTCTTCATGGTTGGAGGTGAACTTGACCACTTCTCACCTCTCTTGAAGCTGGAAGAACCAACTTGTTCACATGCATGCTTCAGAGAGTCCAGTTTCTCTATCACTTCCTGGGTTTCTTCTACCTTGAATGCTCCCTTGTGACAACATGTCTGTTTATTGCAATCTTTCCCACCAGTGACACCCTCAGCCGTGTTCATGCCCCTTGTGAGGTAATCCTTGTTCATTCCAGTCACAGAATTCGCCCTCCTTTTGTACTTGCAGGTGTGTGCCCCAATTAGCTGGTGTGCGTCACACTGCCCTGTGTGGCTGGTGTGAACTGTGTCCTTCTGCTGAAAGGTAAGCCCCCCCGGGAGCACAGTTTATGTATATTTTTAAGCCTCTGCAGAGTATGTGCTGCAAGACAATTCAAGTCAGCACACATTCACTGTGCTTTGTGGCTCTCTCTCAGGACTCCTTGTTATGGGCAATGCGAACTGTATTTACTGTTCAAAGTGACTTTTATTGGGCTTTGTGATTCCTTGTAGCCAAAAGCACCAACACTAATACATATACCAACTGAATGAATAGATGTGGGAGTAGAAACAGGGGTTTCTTTGTTCCACATCTGAGACAAAAGGGAAGCTAAGTTTTGTGTGTGTGTGTGTGTGTGTGTGTGTGCGCGCGCGCGCGTGCGTGCAAAAGCACAAAGCTAAAGGAAAGAAGGCGAACGGGAGTGGCATGAGGAGAATGCTTATTTAGAAGTAAGATGGAAATAATGAAATCCATGTACAGTGCTATCTCAATATGGATTCATAAAATCTAGATATTCTTTTTAACAATGAACAGATCTTGAATGCCCCAGGTATGCGAGGGCTGGCTAATAATACTCTAATCTCTAAACTTTTGACTCACCTCATCCAAACCAATGCTTCCTAACAACAAATTTGATTTTACTTACAATAGATAAAGAAAATAGTTTTTATTCTCCATTTAGGTCAAAAACAATTTGGGGGATGCTGGGATAGCTCAGCAGGTTGAGCTCTTGCCTTGCACCATGAGGCCTGGGGATTGAATCCCAGCCCCGGCCCGTGACCCGTATGCTGAACTGCGGTGTGGCTGGTTGGTGTGGCTGGTTACTGCCAGCATGGCACGGCAGCAGGCTTTTCGCCTCCCATGCCAGAAGCTCCCAGTTCACTTCCCGTCCTGCGTGGTCCCACAGCCACCTGTGTGGAATGAAACCATGTCACAACTAATGATGGACAACTATGGAGCCTGCTCTGGGCTCTCCCCCCTATTCTCTCTTTCTCTCTCTCACCTTTCCTCAAACAATAAAAAATAAATCTTTAAAAGAAAAAAGCAATTCTGGCAGCAGTTCAAATAGTCATTAAGGCACCAAGAATAATTAGAAGCTTATCTTGCTAAATGTCTTTTTGGGGCCTGATTCTCGTTCTCTAATATTTTTCTTTTCCAGTCCTTTATGTCCTTCCTTCCTTCCTTCCTTCCTTCCTTCCTTCCTTCCTTCCTTCCTTCCTCCCTCCCTCCCTCCCTCCTTCCTTCCCTCCCTTCCTTGTCTTTTTGAAATTTTGCAGTTTCCATTTATTTTTCATTATATCTCTCTTCTTTGACATCTCTCCGTAGTTTTTTTTAACTAGGTCTGCTTTCATTCCTTTCTCGGATGATGGTAACATTTCAATAATTCATATTAATGGAGGTGAGAGATTTGGGGTTCTTGGAGTAGCAGGAATGTAGTCTGGTCAATGGGGAGAGGGAGTCTTGGATTAGGGTTCTGAAGACCTGGAAGGACTTTATCACTAACTAGCTGGATGACCTTGGGCAAAGTGGCAACTTCTTAGAATCTTAGGGCCCTTATCTCTAAGAAGAAGGATTTGACAAATATGATCTCTAGGCATTAACATTCCATGACATAAAAAAAACCAAATAAACCACAAACCCCAGCTTTATTTAAGAAGTGAGATTTGTGCTTGTATTTGAAAATATGCTTCTTTGTGATAATTAATTGGACTTAAAAATCAGTTTGTATTCTGCAACTTCGTGGTAACTTGAGCTTTGTAAATGAGGGCTGGGGTTAGGGACCAGCATTGCCCACGTTGTTGTTGATCACAAACTGAAAACGATTCCAGACAGGGGCCCATTCTGAAGGAAATAAGGGAATAGAACCGTAACAGTTCTTGACTCATGTTCTTTTTTATTTTTATTTTAAGATTCATTTTATTGTTTTTGAGAGAAGGTAAGAGAGAGAGAGAAGGGCAAGAGCCCAGAGCAGTCTCCATAGTGGTACCTCATTAGTTGTAACATGATTTCATTCTACACAGGTGGATGTGGGGCTGTGCGGGGCGGGAACTGAACTGGGGGCCTCCCATGTGGGAGACGAGAATCTACGCCCCTGAGCCATCCAGTGGCTGTGCCATAGTTCAGCATGTGGGGTCTGCATGGGCTGGGGCCGGGAACCGATCTCCAGGCCTGGTGGTTACGAACCAAGCGCTCAACGCTGAGCTTTCTTGGGGGTAATGGCACATAACATAAAATCTACTCTATTAAATTTTTGTGTGTACAGCGCAGTATTTTTACCTGTTGTGCAGTAGACCTCTAGAACTTCTTCATCTTGTAGAATTGAAACTCTGTACTCATTGTATAGCAATTCCCCATTCCCCTAGCTCCTGGCAACCTCTATTCTACTTTCAGAATCTATGAGTTTCTCTACTTTAGAAACTTTATATAAGTGGAACCATGTAGTATTTATCTTTTGGTGTTGGATTTATTTCACTTAGCATAATGTCTTCAAGGTTCATCTACGGGTTGTAGCATGTGATAGGATTTTCTTTTTAAAGGCTGTATAATATTCCTTGACTTGTGCACTAAACTAGATATATTTTCTGAGTTTGATATAAATAAAATTAAAACTCACATATTTTGTCTCAACACCCTTTGCTGTTCCTGCTGATCATTCATTGTGTCCTCCCTTAGTACCCACTCACATCCAAGGATGACTCTCTTTATCTTTTGACATGTTACTAATACTGCATAAGTATCCTCTTACATTTTTTTCATTAGAGTTAGGTTTATACAAAACTAGGCTGACCAGATGTATCATTTTAAATGGGACAGAAAAATATGGTATGTCCCATTTCAAATGGTACCTATGTTCAGCCTCGTCTCACTGGGTTAAACTCAAGGTATCAGTAGGCTGACCATACATATCATTTGAAATGGGAAAGTACTGTTGTTTTCTGTCCCATTGAAAACAGTATGTCTAACCAACCTATATAAAACGGAAGTCTTTGTCTGCAAACACAGCCTTTTTGATGGAATGATCAGACTTTTTGGGGACAATCTCAATGCTTGTTTTGACTCTGAGCAGCCTTGGGTAAAGTTCCTCCCACCATGGGTCTCAGTTTCCTTATCTGTAAAATGGAGAGGTTAGACTAGCTCAGTGGTCCTTAATGAGGGCAATTTTGCCCTTAAGTAGACATTTGGCAATGTCTGAAGACATTTTTGGTTGTCACACCTGGCCTGTCATTACCTCTATTGAATAGAGGCCAGAGATGCTGCCCAATATCCTACCACTCATAGGGCAGACACTCCCACTTCTCCCTCCCAAAGACTCATCCAGCTCCAAGGGGAATCCCGGACTAACCATTATAATATCTAAATTTTCTAGCATCTCTAAAGTGCTATGACTCCTTCCATCCCTTCAGTTTTCTCATTATCTTCTCATTGGCTTGTGCCTAAGATAAAAGTGTGAAGTAGGAGAGTATCTAATTTTTTCCTTCTCCTTTCACAATCTGTCCTTCCTAAACATTCATTCTCTTTCCCCTTCCTTCACTGTTTCATCATAATCTGAGACAGGTTTAAGAGGCATAAGCATTCGAACAGGGTTTAAACTCTGGTGGCTGGGGTGGGGGGGTGGGGTATCAGGCTGTCTTCAGGGAGAAAGATATTTGATCAGCCATAGGCCTTTGCTGCCACATTGCTTCCACTCATGTTTTGAATTCATGTGTGACTCCTCCCCCTCCACTTATGTAAACTGGGGTCACTGCAGTGTTGTATTGAAATAAGATGATGTTGCCTTTTTGGTTTTAATTTTAGCCATTCAGATTTCCTTCCTTATGCTTTCCCATTCTGATAGTAGTCATCTTGTGGCAGAATTTTAATTTATAAAAAAAATACTAATAGGTATATCTGCCTATGTAGGTTTAGTCCCAGAGAACCGAAGACACAAAATCCCCTATATACACCTTCCCTTTAAGATACAAGCTTTCAGGAAGCTGGGTTGGCTCAGCGGGTTAAGCGCTCACTTTGCAGCCCTGGAGACCAAGGATCGAATCCAGGCCCCGGCCCGTGTGGACCCATGTGCTGAACTGGGGTGTGCCCCCAGTTTGGTTCTTGCCGGGGCCTTTGCCGGAGGCTCCTGGCCCAGTTCCTGCCCTGCGCAGCCCTGTGCCCACCTGTGGAGTGAAACTGTATGGAAAACTAATGTCAACTATGGAGACGGCTCTGGGCCCTCCCCCTTCTCTCTGTCTCTGTCTGTCTTTCTCTGTGTCTCTGTCTGTCTGTCTTTCTGTCAAATGAGAAAAAAAAAGTCTTAAAAAAAAACGTTACAAGCTTTCATAGTCTATTTCTAGCGTGCCTTTTCTGGTAGAACTATATCAACTATTTAAACATAAGATCCCGAACCTACGTGTTATCTTTGATATTCTCTCTCTCTCATCTCTCAGACCTAATCCATCTCCAACTTCTGTTGATTTTGTCTTCTAAATATTTTCCATATCCACTACTTAACCCCACTTCTGTCAACATTACCAGTCTAACTACACATCACCTCTTCCTGGACCACAGCAATCTACTCCAAGCACATGAACCCTGGTCTCCTCTGGTCTTTTGCTCACATTGAGACCAGAGCCACTATTTTAGAACACAAACTGGATCGCCTCCCTCCTAAAACCCATCCGTAGCATTTTCCCCTGCTGAGGATGAAGGCAAACCACATTCACATACCTGCAGGACCTTCCTACCTCCTCCCTCCATCCCCTCCCCTTACTTCTCCAGATACACCCACCTTCACTTTTTCCTCACGTTTTTGACTCCAGCAGCAGGAGCCATTTTTCAGTTTCTTGAGCCCTCCATGCTCCTTCAGGGCCTTGGCACAAGGTTTTTCTCCAGCCTCAAACGTTCTTCCTTAATTCTACCCTCATCTTAGGTTGGGTTTTCCCAGACGCAGACCAAGACAACTGGGACTTGAGTTTGTATACTGTAGTCCCCCTTATCTGAGGTTTAAGTTACCTGTGGTCAGCTGCAGTCTGAAAATATTAAATGGAAAGTTCCAGAAATAAACACTTCATAAGTTTTCAATTGCACACTGCTCTGAGTAGTGGTATGAGATCTTGCTCTGGCTTCGTCCTGCCTGGAAGTGAATCACCCCTTTGTTCAGTGTCTCCACGCTGTGGCTGTGAACACTCCCCGTCCCTTAGCCATGTAGCAGCGGCCGCCGTGAGCAGACCCAACTGTGGTGGTTTCACAGTGCTTGTGTTCCAGTCACCCTTCATTTACTTCATAATGGCCCCAAAGTGCAAGAGTAGTGACGCTGACAATTCGGATATGCCCAAGAGAAACTGTAAAGTGTTTCCTTCAAGATGAGTACAACAAATCCTGGATTAGTTTAGTTCAAAGTGACTTCCTTATAACGTCGATGAGAAAAACAAATTGCTTCTGGCTGGGGCCACAGTCTGGGTGGAGTTGGCACGTTCTCCCAGGTCTGCATGGGTCTCCTCCGAGTCATCCGGTTGGCTCCCACAGCTCAACACTGCATGTGCAGCGACTGGCATGTCTACATTGTCCCAGTCTAGGTGACTGTGAGTGTGGGCGTGAGTGGCCCTGTGATGGAAGGACACACTGTCCAGCGTGGGTCCCACCTTGTGCCCTGAGCTTCTTGGAGTGGCCTCTGACCACCCATGACCCTGAACTGGAATAAGAGGGTTGGAAAACTATTCTCTGACTTGTTTCTGTTCATCTTTTCTGAAATGTATGCATAGCTCACATTTATTTCTATGTTAAATATTCGAGGTGTTCTGGGGCTATATTTAGAAGTTTGGTGATGTTTTTGTGACCAAAATATGCTGTAGAAACGTAATGCTTATTTCTGTCAATTAGCCTGGGGTAAAATAGGTGTCCTTTGTTGTTGTTTTCCTTAAAGTCAATTTCCAAGAACCCATTGACGATGTTAACTGAGGACTTATAGTACAGAATGATGTGATTTTTTGGCACAATACTCCTGAATTTTGAGAATTAACAATTTTCTCATTTTTATGAGCTTTTAGCTTAGTGATGATATCTGGTCCAACAGTTTCTATCAAAGATATATATTTATTTATATTGTGGCATACAGTTATGTTTCCTGGTGGATACTGGGTTAACTCCTTAATTAAATATATTTTATTTTTCTTTTTTCTTCTTTCCCCCAACAGCCGATAAATATTATAGCCGCTCCTAAAACATTTTGATATAGCTTTAGTTTCTCTTATTGAATCGGAGTGGTGAGAAGATGAGATTCTATTTGCCCTGTGGCTTTTCTTAAAGTCAAAGTAATCACTCTTGGTGTAAACCCTTGGGCAGCTCCCTGCTTTATTGGGGCCAGGGTGGTGGCCCAGGTGGTTTTGCTGCATTCTGGGCTGGAGATCAAACTGAGATTTTCTTTTGACTTGAGGAGTGGCTTAGGCAAATGTGGCCTATTCAGCTATTGTAAAGGTTCCTTGAATAAAAGACTAGCAGCTTCCATTGATTACAAGGGAATGGAGTCCTCCACAACCTGGCTAATGGCGGGTGATTACAGTGCAAGCAAATCTTGGACAAATTTCTGCCAGTGATAACAGCATAAAACCAGCTATTCCATCATGCAAGCTGTCCTGTAAGCTTAGGGGAGGCTCCACTCATTGACTTCATGAAAGTGTTACTTCAAGGTCAATGCTATGATTTCTGATGAATTTGGAGTCAAGTCACCTTCACAGTCCAAGACTGGCCGTTCTTGTCATCATAAATCATCACATCTGCACTGGGTTAAGATGTTTACACATTTGCTTATTGGAGTCCCTAAAGTGAGGGGACAGGACTTCTCTAAAGGTTTCTCCAAAAGTATCAGGTCTGGGCTTGGTTGACCCCTATATATGCTTCATTCACATTATTATGAAAGGGCATGGATAATTTTTGGGGGTGGGGGCAAAATATACATAACAAAAATTTTACCATTTTAACCACTTTCATTTTATTAATTAATTAATTAATTAATTAATTAATTTATTGTTTTTGACAGAGAGAGAGATACAGAGACAGAGAGAGAACTGAACTGGGGGCACTCCCCAATTCAGCATATGGGTCCACATGGGCCAGGGCCGGGATTCAATCCTCGATCCCCAGCGCTGCAAAGTGAGCACTTAAACCACTGAGCCATCCCGGCTTCCCCTATTTTATTTATTTTTTAATTGTTAAATTCACTGGGGTGACATTGGTTAGTACAACTTACATAGGTTCCAGTTGTATGATTCTACAATATATCATTTATGTGCTGCATTGTATGCTCAACACGCAGAGTCAGTTCTCACCTTAACCATTTTTAAATGCCATTAAATAAATTCATGTTGTACAACCATCTTTACCATCCATCTCCAGAACTTTTTCATCATCAAAAACTGAAATCCTGTGCCCATTTAATATTCTCTCTAATCCCCCAGTCCCTGGCAACTACCATTCTACTTTTTGCCTGTATGAATTTTCTTCTCCATATAAGTGGAATCATACATATTATTCTTTTATGTATGGCTGATTTCAGTTATCATTAATGTCTTCAAGGAGCCTGGATAATTTTTTATAGCAACCATATTCCTTGAATACCACTCATTTCACTTAAATAAATTATTTCTAACATCCTTTATGCTATTTAAGAAACCCATGGAGTAGATTAAAGTAACAATATTTAAGGGGCTTAGTAACCACCTCTGAATTATAGATTCTGGCTTAGAGTTTTCATATGCTAACTAATCACCTTTTGCACATTACATAGTTCAAACTAAAGTCTTTTAAAGGTAAATTACTATGCTGAGGCTAAGGCATAGTTAAAATTCAAAACCTCCTCACAGGAGAGTGCTGAGTGTTAATAAGGAAGGGACACTGTTGAGTAGCGGGATCACGTTTTGGTTCTGTGACGGTTGGGTTTTGGGGGTAAGCTTCAAAATGTCTGGAGGTTTGCACAAAAAACTCTCTCTCTCTTTCTTCTCTGTTTCTGGGATAAGAGTTCAGGACTTTTATCAAATTCTCAGGTGGGTCGTGGTCTCCCTAAAAATGTTATGAACCATGTTAAAAGGGATTCGGAATACTATTTTCTATAGTGTTTTGGAGGAAACAGATGGCAAAGGTCCATATACAGTAGACTTTCCATTAACCAGAATGCAAGCATCCGGAACTCTCAGGCAACCGGCACAATTATTTTGCTGATTGCTTGAGATTTTGCTGGTTGCTTGCATTCCAGTTAATGGAGCCTGTCATCTACCAATCCCCGTGGATGCTGGTTAACTGAGAGTCTACTGTATCTAAGTCCATCTATACATAACTGTTTGTTCCCCAAAATTCATATGTTGAAACCCTAACCCTCAATGTGCTGGTGTTAGGAAATAGAGCCTTTGGGAGGTGACTAGGTCATGATGGCAGAGCTCTCATGAATGGGATTGGTATCCTCATTAAAGAGACCCTAGAGAGCTCTCTTGTCCCTTCTGCCATGTGAGGACACAGTGAAGAGATGTCATCTATGAACCAGGAAGTGGACCCTCACCAGACACCTGGCACCTTGATCTTGGACTTCCCAGCCTCTAGAACTTTGAGAAATAAAATTCTGTTGTTTATAAACTATGGTGTTCTGTGAGAGCAGCCTGAATTGACTAAGTTAAGGGAGAAGGTTTAGAAGCTCAGGTTTATTGCTTCTGAATTCTTGTGCCACCCAGAGCTGAGGCCCCTGGTTGGTGGTGGCTCCCAGCACCAGGCTGAATTGACTAGAACAGCTATGATCCTCCTTGCTCCCAGCATTTTGATCCTTTTATGCTCATTATCTTCTCCAAACAAGTCTCTGATATCATTTGAGTCTGTGTTTCATAAAGTTACATTGGCTAATAGCTCTAATTGGTGTGTGTGTGTGTGTGTGTAGTCCGTTAGCTTTAATTATGTTATGCTTTCAGTTTGAATGTCTATGTTTTGTAATTCCTTTTATCAGAGTCAGCAATTCCATATCAGACCTGCAGCCTTAAAGCTTTTCCTATCCTTGATGGCAGCTGCATGTCACAACTCTAGGGGGCACTGTTCACTTTCATTCTACTTGAATGGCACCTCCTGGAGTTGGGCAGTGCAGCAGCCTGGCTAATACCAAGGCTTTCTTGTGGGTGCGAAGGCCACCAGAGTCTTCACCAACACCATTTTTTCTCATGGCCAGTTTACTCTTCCACGTATACGTATATGTTTAACATGGGCTGTGGAAAAGGTAAAAGAATCAAGAATAGGGCCCTTGCCTCCGTGTTCCAAATTAGCAAGGTGATTCTTAGTATTTTGAAAAGATTTTTACTGTGATTGGCTAATGAAGGAAGTCAGAGAGATAAATAACATCAGGAAGCTTTCGAGGTTCATAGTAGGATAATTTTTTCTTGTAGCTTTTCCTCCCTAGGCTTCTAAATGCTACACAAATTTAGCAAACTGATAGAAGCCATTCCTTCCCACCTGGAATGCTTTTCTCTGCTTGTTTAATTTCTGCACATTCTTGGAATCCCAGCTCAAGTCCTATCTCCGTGAAGTTTTCCCTGCCCACTTCTGCCCATGGTCCCTGTTCCTTCTTCTGAACTCTGTATCACTCAGAGTGTGTACCTCAGAATTAGCACTTACCGTGTACTGCTATGCACTGCTAGTTTTATGCACGTGTGATAAGATAGTATGTTGAAATGTTATCTGGTATAATTGTCATTGCTGGTGGTTTTTGTTGCTCTGCAGCTCTCTTCCCATTGAGGCTGAGGCATCTACTGAATTGGGAAGTGCAGAGTTAGAGGTACAGTTTCTAAGACCGTCCTCACTTCTGACACCAATGATAAATTCAGAGGGTTCCCGAGACCATCCTTGGGTTTGGTAATTCATTCAAAGGACTCACAGAACTCTCTGAAAGCCATTGTACTCATGGTTATGATTTATTGCAGGGAAAAGATACAGATTAAGATCAGCTAAAGGAAGACACCCATGAGGCAAAGTTTAAGAAAGTTTCAAGTGTGGATCTTTCTGTCGTCCTCTGACAGTGTCATGCATAGTGATTCCCTTCCATCAAGGATGTGTGATAATGAAAAAGGAGTACCGCCAACTGGGAAGCCCACCTGACCTTCAGTGTCCAGAGTTTATATTGGGGTTCCATAGTTGAGTACCCATGTGGCTGATTCAGGCTCCAGCTCCTTGAGATGTTAAACTGACATTATGTGACTCAAAGTCCCCACTGTAAGTCACATGGGTGGACTTTCTGGTGTTGTCCAAAGCCCCTAGGTAAGTAAGGACATTCTTAACAGACAGGGTGTTTCAAGGGCTTAGAGAAGACCTCCCCAGGGACCAGCAGCCAGACCTCTCTGGGCAAAATTAAATTCTTTACTACACAGGGGGCTTTGCAGAATGGAGTTGAAGAATGGAGATCAATTTCCATTCCAAGACAGGCTCTCAAAGAGTATGTCAGAGACAATAGTTGTGATTTTCATTTGCAAGACTTTTATGTGTAGAACCAGCATCTTTGCAGGAGTAGACTGTGGATGGGAGCCAACACTGGAGGGCTAGAGTTTCGAGTTTATGTAGGTGAGCAGTAGATGAGAGAACTAGGGAGACTGTGATATAAGGGCAGTTTTCCAACATATAGGAAGGCGCTAAGAACCCTTCTGGGGCTGGAAGGAAGAGCTTTGGGGATGGAGAGAGGAGAAAGGGGAGAAGCTTTGGCTTGACCCACTTGTAGCATTGAAACCAGGAGATGGAATTAGGGGCAGAAGCTCCCCAGATGCATTTGAAAATCTGGGTGCAGAAGGGACACCTGCTCTTTCTTCTTCCTGGAAATATTGGAGGAGAGCAGCTCACAGAGTGAGCCAGCAATAAACTATGAAGACAGAGCACACATACAGTTTTCTGTGTTGTAACCAAATCCCCACATCAAAATGGCATGTGTGGGACCATATGCATATCCATCATTATGCTGCATGATACATAGACAAACAAGTCTGCCCACATCAATGGCAAGGACTGGTGTTATTTTTTCAGGCACAATAAGCAATTTACAGCTCTCTTATCTTTCTTGGTTAATGGTCTAGTTTCTAAATAAACATAGTTGTGGGCAATTTATAGCTGATCCCGTCTGACTATGTTTTTTCCTTGCTCTTACGCTGATGATAAAATTCCCTGCGCTTCAGTCCAGCAGTCAGACCTCCAGAGTTGGCCTTGGCCCTCCTGCTTCTATTCCTCCTCCACAGACAGCCCACCCCCTCGCCACAGGACCCAGCAGCTCCTGAATGGACTGTCCCACCTCTGAGCCTTTACTCAGGCTGTTGTTTCTCCCTGGCCTGATTTTCCACATCTCCAATGGGCTTAAATTCTACTTCCTTTAGGAAGCTCGTCTCAATTTTCCAAACCTGAACTTGACCTCCTATGGCACTTTGGTTTTTTTCTCTGTGATAGGAGCTCCAAAATGCTGCCATATGTCATTATTATCTAATATCTGAATCCAGGTCATCTCCTATGTTTGATTGTCAATTCCTTGAAGGCAGGGCCATGACTTTGCTTATGTTACCTCTGCATCTCTATTAGTACCAGGCACAGGGCATTGAATACTCAGGTGCTGAGTGTGCATTGGCTGGATTGACATACGCCCATGCACACACATGTTCAGCCTTAGTATCTGGGAATGTTGGGGCAGGAGTAAAGTGTCATGATGTGGAGGGAGTTTGAGGGGAGCTGAGGTAGAACGCCAACACAGAAGGCAGGGGAGACAGCTAGCACCTGGCTGGGATGGGGCTTGGCGTTTGAGTAGACTTGTGGTCAGGTGGACCGGCTTCAATGGAGACTAAGAGAGTGGACACTGCTTCCCCAGAGCAGACACGTGCTTCTGTATGTCTATGGTCAGGTTTGGGTGGCAGGCGAGGGTGGACATGGACCCATGAGAACTGAAGAACTTGTCTTCTGACTGTTGCAAAGCCTCCAGAAGAGGGGAAAACAGGCTTCCTTTGGATCATCCTCAGATGTCCATGTGGTGGGATGTGAAGGGGTCCAGGAGTGAAGGTCAAGAAACCACCATTCGCAAAAGAAGAGATAGAAACAACCCGTAACCGTTTTCAGATCTTTCGTTGGCATGAAAGAACTGTGAATTAAGACACCGTGGCGTTGGTTAGCCCTCCACGCTTATTTTTGTCTGGTGGTGGTGAAGGTGAGGATAGGTACAGACCATTCCTCTTGTGCATTTTAAAATACAAGTCTAAAATTTATAAAATAACCTTGGTCAATGGAAAAGCCTGAAAATGGCGTATCCTCTGTGATCCAACAATTCTGCCTCTAGAAATGTATCTTTAGGAACAGTAAAGACGAGAGACAAAGACTTGGCAAACATATTCACAGTGATGCATTTTTAATAATACCAATAGCAAAAGAAACATCCTAAATGTGTGGTATTAGCAGTTAGGTACATAAACAATACAGAAACATAAATATACATGCTTACCGTAGAATACTCTGAAGTCCGGAAACCTGATGTTGAACATGTTGGGCGGCATTCCTAAAAACTCTAGTCCCTGATCCAGGGCTGTTGTGTGGAAATGTTGTACTGTACTTAGAAGGCCCCTTCTTCTGTGCAGTCCCCAGGAAATGAGGCACAGACCCCCTCACCTTTGGGACAGTTGCATGCTTGCTTGATTGAAACCTTGCTGAGTCCAGAATGAGTGGAAGGCAAGCGTGGGCCGGGGTATCGAAGCTCCCACGCCTGCATCCAGGGGCTGGGTTTGTGCACCAGCACTGAGCGGGCCGGCTGCTTGCACGGGCTGCCGTGGAATCAGCTCCAGGACAGCAGGGAGTCTGGTGTTCATCTTCGGTGGTTTCTTTTCCTGCATCCAGATTAAGGAAATGACATGGATGTTAAGCTGAATCACATACCTGCCTGACATTAGAAGGGGATTTCTTTTTTAAAGATAATTTAATATATATATATTTATTTATTTATTTTGACAGAGAGAGAGGAGAGAGAGAGAGAGAGAGAGAGAGAGAGAGAGAGAGAGAGAGAGAGAGAGAGATACAGAGACAGAGAGAGAACTGAACTGGGGGAGCTCCCAGCTCAGCATATGGTTCTGCACAGGCCGGGGCTGGGATTCGATCCTGGGTCCCCGGCGCTGCAAAGTGAGCGCTTAACCCACGGAGCCATCTCGGCTTCCCCTAGAAGGGTATTTCTTGCTATGGAAAGGCGCTCAGTATTAGTTGCCAAATAAAACAAGCAGCTCACAAAACAGCGTGGTACAGTATTATTTCCTTTTTTATAGAAGCATTATCTATTTCTGTATCTACACCTACACCTACATTTCTATCTTTATATGCATGTAGAGAAACGTCTCGAAAGAAGGCTTACCAAAATGCTGATACCTGTGATTTCTGAGTGGTGAAAGCACAGTACTTTTTGTTTGTGTTTAGTTATTTAAAGGTTTTTCTTCCTTCCTTCCTTCCTCCCACCCTCCCTCCCTCCCTCCTTTTCTCCTTTGGTTTGTTTCTTTTTCTTTCTCCATCTCTTCTTACCCTCTTACTACAAAAATGTATATTGCTTGTGTAATAACAATGAATAATGAGCTCTGAGGAGATCTATTTCCAATTTCCTATTCTACCCACTAAACCATAGAAAGGAACTCACGATTTGAGGTGTAAGGGGCCCACAGTGACAGTCTGGTGAAAGAAGCCATTCATTTTGATTGGGTCACCTGGGAATATCAGGGAGAGATGGCCTTTGAAGAGGTGGGTCCTATAGAGACAGAAGGGGTGCAGGGGTGAGGGGGAGGCAATCACAGCATGCTTAGGGTATAGAATGAGTGATGCATGGTTTCACTGTGGGTGACTGTCTGTCTACTCCAGGCCTCTGGGGATGTGGGTATTGAGTGCAGGGTGCTTAGAGATGCTTGGGGGTCATTGGGTTTTGGTAGATACACTTTTGTCTTCCATCTGGACCTAGGATACTGTCTATAATCATTCTTCTACCCTTTTCAGTTGGAGAGTCTTGGCATGAAAGGAACTGAAGGTTCATGGGAGGCAGACACTTCTTAGGAAACTCCTTTAGCAGATTTCCCAGTGCTGAGCAGAGGGGGAGATGCCCAGTGAATTGATAGGACTTGAATTGACATGAATTCCACTAACACAGCTATCGGGAATAGCTTCCTTTCTCATGTTCTCAGTCTCTAGAAAGGTTAGAAGATGGCCTATTTAAAGAGTTTCCCCTAAGGCTATTCTTAATAGAGGTGTGAGGGATACTATGAGTAATTTGGTACTTACAATAGTTAAAAGTAGTTTACAACTAATCACCTTTTATTCCTCAGAATGGATTCAGTGATATTTGCATAATAAAATACCTTATGCTCACTTGCATACTCCCGTGCACTCTCACACGCACTGTGACAAGAGTAATGTCTACCTACCGCCTTTATGATCCACACACCTAGTGAACCATTTTCACTGAGGCACCCGTTATAGTTAAACGTTCCTCTAACGATCAAGCCAGGAACAAAGCTGGATATACATTTGGGGTCTTGGCAAAATCTGTCTCTGACACAGAAATGCTTATTAGCGGTCTCCTGACCGGCCTCCCTCGGGGTGTGAAGGACAGACTCTGGTGCGGGCTCGGAGGTCCATGGAACAGGAATGCCGGAGGGGAGCCGGGGGCGCTGCTGCTGGCAGAGAGAACAGGGTTGGTGGGCTGCAGGCCTGGATGCTCCTTTGCTCTGCTCCCCAGAGCAACCCTGAGGCAGCTGAGGGCAGCTCTCACGGCTCTCCACCAGGCAGGGAAACTCGGAGAGAGTAATTTCTTATAGTTGGTAAACTTGGCTTGTTCATAAGGGGTGGTTCCCAGGTCCTCGGAGGGAATAACTGAACGTGGGAACTACATGAGGGAGGACCTGGGGTCCCAGGGAGAAGGTGGCTGTCCCTAACCCCATTTCCCCAGAGGTAGGTGCTGCAGAGCATATGGTCAGCAGGCACATTTGCTCCAGACAGTTTGGAAGTTGTACTTCCTCTTTGTTCAATTCTCTGGAGGTAACGTGAGTCCTGCTTATTCCCCGGGGTAGTTGCTCTGCTGCTCCCCTTTGTCCTACCTAGCCTGACCTCCAGAACCCCCTGGTGCACCTGCAGGGGTGTTTAGAGTGCTTGTTGTTTTGCAGACTCCAGAGAAGTCTATTTTCTTACAAAATGTTGATGGCTGGCAGATGAACAAAGTCTGGAAAGCTATATTCATTTACTAAGCTAGATATCCCCTGATTCATGACTCATTATATCCAAGTTTCAGTCCCAGTGTACATCAAGTGAAGAAGAAGGCATTATTCAGGAGGAAAATCTCAGCCAGCAGCCCCCCAGTGGACTTCTTGTTAGGTTCCTTGTGCCCCGTTTAGGTCACATGTCATTCTCCAGCTGCAAGGGAAGCTGGGGAAGTGAGGGCATGGCTTCTCACCTCTGCAGTGGGCTATGGGCTGTTCAGCCAGAAAGAGAGGTCGCGGGCATGCTGATGGGGTAGGAGCTCGTGAGCAGCTGCCATCCTCCCTCTGGTATATGGTTCCCCAGACATCTGATCATGGCTATTGACAACCATGTCCAAACGTCCAACGAACCCCACTCGTCTGTCTGAGCTTGTTCCCTCCATAGCCTTGGAAGTTGTTGCTGGCGTGTGATGATCCTGGTTATAGAGACTATGGCACACTGTCTCCTGCGGCATCTCTGATCACTGTGTCCTGTTGACAGGTGCCAGTCTGCCGGCCGTCTGACTAGTGAGCCTGACACTTGTCTCACCCTTTTCACTGTCTCCTGAAAAACTGTCTTCCTATGACGCTTTTATCCCAGCAGCTCCATGCCACCCTCCCCCCCAGTGCCAATCTTGTCTTTAAGAAGCGGGGTGACTGGCTCACGACAACCCCACAGGACTGACCTCAGTGGGGTCTGGCATGACTGCCTCTGGGTTCTTTCTTTAGTCTCCTCACTTATGAGTCTGGGAGACCATCATTTTAAGCGCATGGTGCGTGCCCCTGGGAGCGCATGGTGGTCACGCTCCTCCCCGTGGGGTGGTTTGCAGGAGAGCTTGTGTGCATTACCCGCGCTGTGTGTCGGACTCAGCAGTTATAATTACACCTGACAGTTTATAACAGATGCCTGCTTGTGATGAACCAAACAGAAGTTTTATTTTCCTTGTATAAAAAGAAATCTGGAGGAAGGCAGTCTAGAACTGATGCTAGTGTCTCTAATGTAAGGTGACCAGATTTAACATTGGTAAAGCGGGACACCATTGACCGGGGGGGGGGGCGGGGGAGGGGGTTCTTGATTAAAAATTTGGTCTATCTCCCCCCGTTCCCTAGCTTGTCGTGCATTCTTCCCAAAAATCGGGACTTTTTTAAAATGCTCTGGGACAAATTGTTAAAAATCAGGACTGTCCCGCCAAAAGCGGGATGTCTGGTCACCCTACTCTAATGTTATCAGGGAGCCAGACTTCATCTTTCTTGTGCTTTGTCGCTTATAGTGTGTGGTTTTGGTCATTGCGATGGCAAGTGTACCTCAGTCATGGAACCTTCCCATTGTCCATATTCCCACAAAGCACTGAATCCCCCCCCCGTTTTTTTTTTAAGATTTATTTTATTGTTTGTGTGTTTTGTTTTGTTTTTACGGACAGAAAGAGACAGAGACAGAGAGAGACAGAGAGAAGGGGGAGGGCCCAGAGCAGTCTCCATAGTTGTTCATCATCAGTTTTCAACATGGTTTTGTTCCACAGGTGGGTGAGGGCCGCGCAAGGCAGGAACTGGGCTGGGGGCCGCCCATGTGGGAAGCACATCCCAGTGCAGCATGTGGGTCCTCATGGGCTGGGGCCGGGATTCGATCCTCAGTCCCCAGGGCTGCACAGTGAGTGCTTAACCTGCTGAGCCATCCCAGCTTCCCTGAACCCTCATTGGTGGAAGAGACCTTACAAACCTCTCACCTTCCCCAAAGCACTGGCATATATTATTTGCAGAGACATTTCTGCAGGGTCTCTGGCTTCCTGAAAGGACAGTTATTTACTTCTGCCTTCTATCCTCCCTCCCAACCTTCCTTCCTTTCTTCCTTCCTTCCAGATTGAGTCCTCCATCTGTGTCAGACAATGTCCCAAACACGTAGGGACACAGGCTAATGTCTCCCCTTCCTCTGTTGAGCAAGATGCCAAAGGCAGCTGCAAGATGCCAGACGAGAATGGTGGCTCTCTGGTGAGCATCACCTGTTCGGAAGTAACCAGGCAAGGAATGTGTGCTTGTGGCTCATGAAGAGTTAAGAAAATTTCTGGAAAACATGTTTGAGCAGCCTGCAATCCTTCTGAAAACTTGCTTTCGGAAGGGAGACACCGGCCCTGTATTTCCCTGAAGGCCTGAAGCCATCCCAAGCCTCCATCTGTTGACTTCGCACACGTGTGTGGAAGCTTGTCTTCCCTGTTACAGATGGCTGGGCAAGTTAAATCAAGTCGGCACAGCTGTTGCGCAGGACATCCCCTGGCCCCTGCTCCTGTCAGTTGGGAACCTTGCTGGTGACAGATGCAGTGAACAAGACAGCTGAGAGGCCAGACTTAAAGAGCTTTATGGCAGTGCAGTCATATGTCCATGTCTGCATGAAGGCTGTTGTGAAAAGTTCTCAGCCTACAGACGAGAAATATGTGCATGACTTCCCATCATGCATGAGCTGGAGAACGTCTGGATTGACCAAGAATAACTATTAACAGATCATGGTAGTAATAACCACTTACCTTTGTCCATCAAGTTATACCTTTCAAAATACTATTTTATACATACCTGATCTTGTTGATCTTTTTTATTTAAGATTTATTTTATTGTTTTTGACAAGAGAGAAATGGATAGAGACAGAGACAGACAGGGAGAAGGGGAGGGCCCAGAGCAGTCTCCATAGTTATACGTCATCAGTTTTTGATAGGGTTTCAGTCTACACAGGTGGGCAGGGACTGGACTGGGGGCCTCCCGCATAGGAAGCGCACCCCAGTTCAGCATATGGGTCCACATGGGCCGGGGCCAGGACTCAAGCCTTGGACCCTGGGGCTGCAAAGCAAAGCAAGCACTTAACTCGCTGAGCCATCCCAGCTTTCCCTCATTTTATCTTTAAAAGAATTTTATGCTAAAATCTACTTCATATTATATTTACCGACATACAACTCTTTTTCCTACCACCTGACAGGGCCCAGAACAGGCCCCCTCACAATATCGCATAATGGCAGATGGATGACTTTGAGTTACGGCTGCTTGACAGGCAGCTGGTGCCAGAAGAGCACCTTGACCCTCGTTTCCTTGAGTGCAGGAAATAAATCTCCTCTGTGAGAGGTGCCCTCCCTGCTCCAGGAAGGCTGAGGGAGAACCCTTATCACTAGAGGGAAGAGGTCCCCAGCCAAAGAGCTTCTGTGAACGATTGATTAACTCCCCAAGCCCACGCTTCGTTCAGATTCCTCACTAATACCCCAAAGTGGTTCAGATTCCTCTCTAATGAGCACTAACATTCTCTGTCCTGTCAGTTTCTCACAGTTACTGTTTTTTGTCTAAAGAAATAGAAAAAGGTGCCTGGTTTGATTATGTCTTTGAGCCTCGCTGTATGTTCCAAGTGTATGGTGGTGCTCCGGTGTACACACATGATTTTTTCCACCTGCTCTTCATAGTTTTGTGTCAATTTTATTATTTTATTACTAGTCCAGTCATAAAAACCAAAAAAGGGTAGAAGTGGGTAATTCCCCCTTCCCCAACAAATCTAACAAAGCCAATGAAACTTCCACAAATACCAAATATCATCAATATCTTAGGAACACTAACCCCCAACTGTTTTACTTTCTCCTTTTACGTGCCTCACGATCCTGCTTTATAACATGTGTTTTGTACTTCTAATTCTCCCTCTGACCCTCACATTTTTGATACCCTAGAGTGTCTTTACCACTGATTTTGTATCTTTGATGTCCCACTGTAAACCATTTTATTGTTTGTTTTTGCTGTTTGAGTTTTTAAAAAAGGGCTGTACTGGGGTATAATTGACACCAAGTATACAGCACACTCTTAAAAGAGTTAACTGGTTAGGATGCCGGGATAGCTCAGCGGATGAGCGCTTGCCTTGCAATTGTAAGGTCTGGAGTTCGATTCCGACCCTGGCCCCTGCAACCCCATATGCTGAACTGTAGCACAGCTGGTAACTGCCAGATGGAGGCAAAGGTTCTTCATTTTCAAGTGGGAGGCCCCCGGTTCGGTTCCCGCCTGGCGCTGCCCCACATCCACCTGTGTGGAATGAAACCATGTCACAACTACTGATGCACAACTATGGAGATGGCTCTGGACCCTCCCTGCCCCCTGCCCCCCCCTCACACACACACCATAGTCAAGATAGTGAACATATTCATTTATTTCAGATGCCTTAAGTTGGTCTTTATTATTTGCAACCAAAAGAAACTTAACCAAGATGCCATTTTATTTACATTTTCTGGTTCTTGAATATATCTGTGAAGCACTCTCTCTGGTTCGGGACTCTTAGGGGCTGTTGGTTCATGCTGGACCTCAGTTTTAATAAGCGAGTCTATAGCCCACGTCTTGCTATTTCCAGTTTCTCTTTTAGCAAGTTCTGTCCATCCCGTGGGTAAGTGGAAAGAGCACAGGGAGTTTCTGGATTGGCAGAAGGTGTAGAGTTGGAGGAGAGTGGTGTGTGGAGAGGGCATGGAAGTCCTACGCCTTTTTCCCATGCCATGCCCACGTTCCCCCTCCACCTGGCCATTCCTGAGCTATATCCTTTTATAGTAAACAGGTGACCTAGTAAATACAATGTTTTCCTGAGTTCTGTGAGCCACTCCAGCAAATTAATCAACCCAAAGAGGGGGTCATGGGGAGAAACCTCTCATTCATGGCCATTTAGTCAGAGCACAGGTAATAAATAACTTGGACTTGTGATGAACATCTGAAGTGGGGGTGGGGGGGTGGGGGTAGTCTCTTGGGACTGAGCCCTTAACCTGTGGAATCTGATGCTATCTCAGGCTAGATAGTGTCAGAATTGAGTTGAATGGTTATAGGACACTCAACTAGTGTCTGGAGAATTGCTTCTGCCCCCATCAAACACACACACACACACACACACACACACACACACACACACACACACACATTGTAAATTGGTCTTAGAAAGTGGGTCTAGGGTGGGAAGAGGGCAAGAATCTGCATTTTCCTCATGTTCTCAGGTGTTGCTGATTTGAGGCCCACTTCTTGGAGGACGACAGCTCTCCGACCCTGGTTCTCCCCCTTCGCTTCACATTGGAATCACCTGGGAGGCTTAATTACTGGTGCTTGGGCCCCACCTCCAGAAATGATTGAGTTAGTGGGACCAATTCACAGACAAATTCATGAATTGCTGTCCAGGAAATTAGAGGAGGACTATTTACGTTTATTTTTAACTCTGATTTACCTAATTGAGAGTGAGCACTTTGACTTTCTGCCTTGACCACGTTAGTATTATTTGAATTTTTAAAAGTGAGCACATGTCACTTTATAACTAGCAAGCAAACGTGTGACTTAATTCTTCTTATCAAATATGTACATTTTAACATGTATCATAATTCTCTGAAATCCTTTAAAGGATGTTTGGAGCTCTCCTCCCTCCATCATTTCTTTGATCATTAAAAAATTTCCTTCTTGGTCAAATAAAATCTAGCTCATTCCAAATTCTGCCAAATTTATTATATATTAAAAAATTAATTTCAGGTAATACTATGGAGTATTGAAAAAGACTTTTATCTTACATCTTATACTTCATAATCTCTCTTTCTCTCCCACAATCCAGAAAATTCTACCGATCCACTTCCCTTTTTGGTATACGTATTCCCAGCCCATGCATGTACATAAATGATCTTTATTCTTGTGTTCTCACAAATCAGTAGAAGCACTTATTGGGGGCCTATAAAATGTCAGTGACACTGTGAGGAGTATTTTCGTTTGACAGATCAGGAAGCAAAGGCTTAGAAAGTCTCAAAACTCATTATTACAAAATTATGTTTGTAGTGTTATAGGTCTCCTTTCTGTGCAAATACTACTTATTGAATATCTACCATTAGTAAACAGAGAGAAGTAATATGTTCAATGTCTGACTAGATGAATCCTCAGTTCTATTTAATCCTTCAGCCTTCCCAAACTTTGCCCAGAGACCCGATTTATTATACATTGATTTTATATGACTTCTCATGCATCTACCTTTTTTAAAGACACAGTTGAAATATTCTTGTAGGAAAGAAAGAGTACTTTGGGGAGGCAGTTACACATTTTATTATTCCCATGCTCCCATTCATATGTAGCATTATAGATATACATCTGGCAACTGAGATTCCTTTCTTTCAAACATTCTCATCTTGCATATTAAATGAAATTCCACTTCTGCATAATTCCTTTCCCCTGTTATTGACTTGTGGGAAGACCCCTAAACCCTCTCCCTTTATGTACAATAAAATTCTCTCTAGGTATTAAGCTTTATTTCTTGTACTAAAATCACATCCAGTTTTTTCTCTCTCGGGCCCACACCAACTGTAACTTTAATGTTTTCCATTTTACTACTTTTATGTATTTCTAAATTGTGCATTTTCTGTATAGATGTAATGTTATTAAGACATATAAAATTTTCTTTGATTGCTTTTCTCTTCATGGCTTCCAATTTTTTGTTCTAGGAATGAGGCCCATCCATCCTGAACCCAACATTCTCGTTTTCTTTGGCTCTCTCCCTTAATTTCTCTACTGTCTTCTTTTCCTCCTCTGTTGATTCATTCAAACATAATTGACTATTTTCTTTCCTTTCCATGAGTTAGCTATTCCCCAAAGTGTTAGCCCATAAGATTTTATTGCAAAACTTTTCAAAAAACAGAAAAGTTTTAAGAATTTTATAGCAAACATCCATAATACTTACTACTCAGACTCCACCATTAACATTTTAGTGGGGATGCCAGGATGGCTCAGCAGGTTGAGTGCTTGCTTCACAACCCCAAGGTTTGGGGATTGAATCCTGGTCCCAGCCCCAGCTTGTGTGAACCCATTGTTGAACTGGGATGTGCTTCCCATGTGGGAGGCCCCCAGTTTGGCCCCCAGCTCTCAGGGGTGAGCCTCCCATGTGGGAGGCTCCCGGCCACCCCATGCCCAGTTCTCACACTTCAGGGCTCTGCACCCACCTGTGTGGAATAAAACCGTGTCAAAAACTGATGATGCACAACTATGGAGACTGCTCTGGGCCCTCCCCCTTCTCTCTCTGTCTCTCTCTGTCTCTATCTTTCTCTGTCAAAAACAATAAAATAAATCTTAAAAAAACATTGTAGTATACTTACTTTATCATGTAGCTATCCACCTATCTGTTCCTCTTTCCGTGTATCGCACCATCTTCTATGTGACACCTTTCAAATTACATGGCAAGCATCAGAACCCCGCACCCAAACACTTCAGCTACATCATTAGAGTTCAATATTTCTTTATTGATTCTTTTCTTTTTATGTAAAATTTATATGCAATGAAACACATAAATCATAAATTTACCATTTGATATGTTTTGACAAATACCTGCTACCTAGCCTGACTTCACAGACGGGGAACACACAGTTCAGGCTGTATAACAACCACAATTGGGTAATAGAGAGGAGAGAAATGTAGGAGGAGGAGGTCTATTAATTTCATCTTCATTCATAATATGGGATCAATAGTTTTCCTAAAAGAGTAGAGAATTAAAGTTTGATATTTTTCACTATAAAGTTAAAAATTTTATAAATATTATATATTTCATTGTTTATAAATCAAAAATGTCATGGTTAAAGACGAGACTTTGAAGTCAGACTGCCTGGCTTTGAATTCCAGGTCACTTGCTAACTGTGATATTTTGAGAAAAGTCATGAATTTTTCTAATCTTTAGTTTTCTCATTTGTTAAGTGAGATTATAATAGCACTTATTTCATAAGGTTGTGTGGAGTAAGTGCAATAAAGAATCTTAAATGCTTAGCAGTCAATGCTCAATAAATTGTAGCTATTATTATTGTCATTTATTATTTTCATCACTAACCATATACCTGTACTAGGATTGTACAGAACACCAAATTGAAATGAATTCTGAGTCATTGGGGTCCCAGTGTATATTCAATAGATAAAAATGCCATATGAGAACATCTTAGACATACTGAGAACAAAATAGCATTCTGTTAACATAAAGATTCGAATTTTTGAAAAATTCACAATAGCAACACAACCAGAAGGCCTATCATTCATTACCCTAGTAGGAGTCAAAATTCAGTCTTTTGCAGGCCCCTCTGATGATTTTGTAACATTTGGGTGGAACTTATATTTCTAATTACCTGACATTTTTCTTTATTGTTTACCTTGCGTTTTAATTATTGAAATAATAATTTACAATTTGTCATTACAACTTAAAATCTATTGGTGCTGATAGAAGAGCAGGTTCAAAGATAGAAAAATGTCTGGCATGTTGGAGGAACAATAGGGTGGTCAGTGGTCTGGAGTGTAGAGAGAGACGGGAGAATGGCAGATGAGGTAGGCCAGGAAGGGAACCAGTGATGGGCGGCTGAACAGGTGGGACCTGCTGCTACTGCCATGACTATTGCTGCTGCTACTAATTCTGTTATTTTAGGGCAGGGGTCCCAGCCCCTGGGCCACAGACTGGTACTGGTCCATGGCCTGTTTGGAACCGGGTTGCGCAGTAGGAGGTGAGTGGCAGTCGAGTGAGTGAAGCTTCATCTATCTTTACAGCCGCTCCCCAATGCTCATATTACCGTCTCTGCCTCCTGTCAGATCAGCAGTGGCATTAGATCCTCATAGGAGCATGAACCCGATTGTGAACTGAGCATGCGAGGGATCTAGGCTGCTCACTCCTTATGAGAATCTAATACCTGGTGATCTGAGGTGGAGCTGAGGCGGTGATGCTAGTGCTGGGGAGCGGCTGCAAATACAGATGAACGTGAGCAGAGAAGTTTGACTGCACAGAAACCAGAATGAGTTTCTTGCAGACTCATATCAAAACCCTTTAAGCAAGTGGTAAGTGACAATTAAGCTGCATCTGGTACTTGAATCATCCTGAAATCCCCCTCCTCCCCCTTTGGCCCATCCCCCTTTCCCATCCAAGAAACCGATCTCTGGTGCCAAAAAGATTGGGGACTGCTGTTTTGGGGTATAAGGAAAAAGGAGAGAGAGATGGGAAGGAGACATAGAATTCCCAAATCAGTTTGGGTTTAGAGCCTAATTCTTCAGTTTTTGCTTATGGGTCTCTTAATCCTTGCAAACTACCAAAACTGCATGCTACTTAAAAATCTACTGCACCAAATTCACCACCTAAAAATATTCCAATGAGGAATAATGGAATAAATGAGGGAAAACTTACTGGCCACTTAATGTCCTATCACTTTACTCAGCTCTGTACAGAATACAAAAGAAATAAGACTGGGTTCCTGCCTTAAGTAATCCATGGTCTTGTTGGAGTAAGTAAAACCTTACAGACAGATAGGAGATCCTCTGAGTACAGCGTACTATAAAATTCTGTGTTGCTGGCTCATTGCGGTAGGTAGGAGGGCATGATGAGTCTAAAAAGGGTGGTTTGGGGAGTTTCCTGGACAGGGCAGGTCATGAGTTGAAAGGTGAAAGTGCAGAAGTGGGGCGTTCCAAGAAAGGGTAAACCAACCAACCAACCAACCAAATCATAGCCATAGCAATGAGCTTGAGCTTGGGTGTGAGATGGGAGATGAGGTTAGGGAGGACCTTGAAAGCTCAATAGTTAACAGATGAATTTACTCTTCCATGAGTGCCAGAAGGAAACTTACTGGTATATTAAAAACCTTGATAGAGGAGAGATTGGCCAGAAGCCCATCTGGATGTTTTGCAAGTAGAGATTCACTTGGAAAACTGCCGTGGGGAGCGTGATGCTGAACGGAGTCCCTTAATGCTTGGCACTTGCCAGAAATTCCATTTCCTATCTGAGGGCAGTCAGGGAGCTCTTATCAGCCCCCTGTCTCTAGTTGCAACAAGCCAAACTGACTGAAGCCAGTTACATGAATGCATTTTAACACAAGTTACAAGATGAGAGATTCCAGAACAGCAGAGATAAAGGCTGTTCTTGTCCCATTTTCAGCAGATGGAGGGGAATTCAGTGAGCAGAAAGAGAAGAAAATCTGTTGGTGAAGGCAGGGAGCCAGAGGTAGAAATAGGCCTGCCTCTCACCCTCCTAAACCCAGAGCCTTGCTTCGAAGAAACCTCACTCTCGTCTGCAGGTTAATTCTGTCTGCAGCTCCTGCAGCTCAGTGAATGCCTTGAGTTTTCCCCCTTAGACAGAGAGGGGTCTGATTTTCCACTTCTATGTCTTTCACAGCCCAGAGATAGG
>PVKE010003853.1:0-68919 GCA_004027555.1 Craseonycteris thonglongyai
TATGCTGAAATGAAGTGTGCCTTCCATGCAGGAGGTCCCCAGCCCAGTTCCTGCCCTGTGTGGCCCCCACCCACCTGTGTGGAACAAAACCATGTTGAAAACTGATGCTGTACAACTGTGGAGACTGCTCTGGACCCTCCCCCTTCTCTCTCTCTCTCTCTTTGTCTCTGTCTGTCTCTGTCAAAAACAATAAAATAAATCTGGGAAGAAAAAAAAAGGCCTAGCAATGCCCGGATAGTTCAACAGCATGAGCGCTTGCCCCACAACCATGAGGTCTGGGGATCAAATCCCAGTCCCGGCCCATGTGAAACCATATGCTGAACTGTGGTACAACTAGTAACCACTGAGATGGTGGTGTCAGTTCTCACCTCCCATGTGGGAGGCCCCCAGTTTGGTTCCCACCCCACACGCCCCACATCTACCTGTGTGGAATGAAACCATGTTACAACTAATGATGTACAACTGTGGAGGCTGCTCTGGGCCCTCCCCTCTTCTCTCTGTCTCTCTCTCTCTCTCCTTCTCTCAAAGCAATAAAACAAATCTTTTAAAAAATAAAACAACAAAAGCCTCAAACATGTCTGGAGTCTCAGCAAACACAACAGCTATCTCAGCGTGCAGTGCCTGATCCCGAGCAGCATCCTCATGTGGCTGTCACTCAGCCAGCGTGCGCTACTCTCCACCTCTGGACCTTCTTATCCCTCAGCTCGCCTGCCTCCTAGAAACTCTTGTGCCTTCCTCATGGCAAGTCCTGACTTAAATATCAGCCCTTTTAAAGTTCCTTCCTCAACTAGGCCCACTCAAGATTATCAGTACCCTTTCACCAATTTAACTCATTCCCTACGGAGGTCATTCATTGATCTTGTCCATTAAGTTTCCACTGTCCTCCTATTTTGGTGATGGCTGAGGTCACTCATCTGGCTGCATTCAATTGGGAGCTTTTCTAAGATAGCATGTCTGCAATGGCCTCATCCTCCAAGTTCTCTTTCCATGTGGCCTTTCATCCTTCAGTTGTCTAGCCCTGAGCTTCTTCATAGCTGGGAGGCTGGGTTCCATGAACAGTGTTCCCAGAAGATAAGTCCCAGTGTACAGTGGCTTATTAAGCTTCTACTTGTATTACAGTTGCTAATGTCCGATTGGCCAAAGCATACCACACAGTCAAGCTCAGGGTCAGTGTGGGTGGGAGCTGAATGTGAGTCTACTGGGGGCCACCAGTGTAACTAACTGTCTAATACAGACGCATAGAGGCAGGGTTTCTGTCTCACTGGAATCCTAGGACCCAGCTCATATGCCTAAAGTCAGAGATCTTCCCCAGGCCATTCTTGTTCTAAAAACCAAAATGAAAAGTCTGCTGGCATGGGTGGAGTCTGCCTATAGAGCCCCTTGTTGGGTCCTATCCCAGCTGAGGCCTGAGGTCACCCCTGTGCAGAAATGAAAAGCTGAGGGCTTTACAACAGGCATAGTTTGTTTTTTTTTACTGAGTCTGTTTATCTGGTCATGGTTTAGCCTTATCCCTTTAAAAATAATCAGGTCATTAGAAGGAACTTCTGATACCTGTGTCTTTGGCAAGGCCCCTGAGGATGGCTTATTTGTGGCTGCTTTTATCTAAAAATCAAGGGGAAGGAAATATGACCTTCAAAGAGGAACTTGTCAGAGTTGTAGCAGCAGGAGTGCCTGCCACCTAATGCCACATGCACTCATTCGAAAGGGCCCCAAGGTGTTCTGAGAAAAAAGCTCTGGAAACACATTCAAGCTGACCCTTGACAAGGCTAAGTTCCCAAGTTGCAGCTTATAAAGGTGCCTGCATGTGACACTTCTCAGCTCATATGGTAACCCCATAAAAGTGGGGCGGCTATTATTGTCCCCATTTTACAGATAGGAAAACTGAGTCTCAAGGTATTAAAGGTACTAGCCCAAGGCCACATGGAAGTGAATGGGTGCTATGGATTGAATGCTTGTGTCCCCCCAAAATCCATATGTTGAAGCCCTAACTCCAATGTGATGGTCTTTGGAGGTGCAGCCTTTGGAAGATGCTCAGTTTTAGATAAGGTCATGAGGAAGAGATCAGGACTACCATTGTCTCCACCATGTGAGCACACAGCAAGGCTGGGAAGAGAGCAAGAGTTCTATATTCTTTCTCTTCTTAACCATTTTTTTTAAAGATTTATTTTATTGATTTTGACAGAGAGAGACAGAGACAAAGAGAGACAGAGAGAGAAGGGGGAGGGCCCAGAGGAATCTCCATAGTTGTACATCATCAGTTTTTGACATGGTTTTGTTCCACACAGATGGGCAGGGGCCGCACAGGGCGGGAATTGGGCTGGGGGGTGGGGGGGCTCCAGCATGGGAAGCACACTCCAGTTCAGCATGAGTCCACATGGGCCAGGGCTGGGACCAGAACTTGATCCTCAGACCCTCGGGCTGCAAAGTGAGGGCTTAACCCGCTAAGCCATCCAAGCTTCCCCTCTTTTTAACCATTTTTAAGCACATAGTTCAATGGCATTAAGTATATTCACCATCCATTTCCAGAACATTTTTATCATCCAAACTGAAACCGTCCCCCATTAAGCAACTTTCCATTCTCCCCTCTCACAGCCCCTGGCAACAGCCACTGTACTTTCTGTCCCTATGAATCTGACTACTCTAAGTGCCTCATATAAATGGAAGCATGCAGTATTTTTCCTGTTGTGACCGGCTGGTTTCACTTAGCGTAATGTCCTCTAGGTCCACCCACATTGCAGCAGATGTCAGAATGTCCTTCTTTTTTAAGGCTGAGTAATATTCCACTGTATAGATATGGCACATTCTGTTTATCTGTTCACAGTATCACAACTTATTCTCATCATTAGTGCCAAGGAACTGAATGTGAGAAGCATCTCCTCCCTTGTCACAGCCTAGTCCCAAAGAGCTTATTCAGTTGTCAGAGTAGCCTGGGTCCTCTGGCTCCACTTGGAAGGATGTGAACAAGAGGCAAACTTCCTGGCTATGGGGAGAGCCAGTTACCGTAATTTTCTGTGTATAATATACCCCATGTATAAGACGACCCCTATTTTTCTAATCCAACATTAAGAAATCAATACAAGCATTACTTCCAAGTATAAGATGACCCCTAATTTTTGGTTTAACAATTTTAGACAAAAGTATCATCTTATACATGGAAAAATGTGGTACTTTTTGTTGTTGTTCTAACTTCCTGTTTGTCAGCAACCGATGATTCTGTGAAACACAATAAAATAAAATAGTAGAAAATGAAATTTAGAAAACCAAGAACATAAAAGTACTAGCATATTTTTTTATTATTAGATTCAACAGACATAAAATTACTGGTTAAATTGCTATGAAAGTTTCCAAGCACCCTCAATTTCCAGTCTAATCTTATTATAGACCCATAACAAGGGCCGGCACCCATTCAAAAACCACGTTGAGTAGCACTGCCTGGAGCATTGTTTAACAGCAAAAATGAAAACATCTAAATGACCATCGGTAACATAGTTGTTAAATATACTTTGGTATATCCATATGATGGTTTAGCAATAAAAAATAATAAAGCATATGAGTCAGCAATCCCACTCCTACGTAAGTATAGGACCAGGAGAAATGAAAATATAAGTTCCCGCAAAACTTGTACACAAATGTTCATAGCAGCTCTATTCACAATAGCCAAGCAGTGGAAACCCAAATGTCCACCAGTAGAAGAATGGATAAACAATATGTGGTCTGTCCAGGCAACAGAATATTATTCAGCCATAAAAAGGAATGAAGCACTGATACAGGCTACAACGTGGATGAACCCAGAGAACATTATGCTCAGTGAAAGATGCCAGACACAAAAGGCCATATATTGTATGATTCCATTTATATGAAATGCTTAGAATAAGCAAATAGAGAGAGACAGAAGTATACAAGTAGTTGCCAGGAGCTGGGGGTGATAGAGGGATTGGAAGAGGGGTATATACATAGTTTCTATGTGGGGTGAAGAAAATGTTCTAGAAATGATTATGGTGATGGTTGCACAACTCTGTGCATATACTAAAAATCAATGAATTGTACACTTTAAACAGATGAATTATATGGTATATGAACTCTATCCTAATGAACTTGTTATAAAAAAAGCAATGAGGCAGATTTCTATAGCTATTAAAATAATTGGGTTAATTATTTAAAGTCTAAAGAAAATCCTAAGTCTGGATGGTTTTATTAGTGATTTCTTCCCAATATTTAAGAAAGAAGCAACACTAAATCTTACCCTAATTCTTCCAGGAAACAAAAACAGGGCAAACATTTCCCAACTCATTCTATGAGACCAGCATAACCTTCATAACCAAAACCTAACAATATAAGGAAGAAAAATTACAGACTATCTCTCTATGAAGATAGATGCAAAATCCCTTAACAAAATGTTAGCAAACTAACTCCAGCAACATATTAAAATAATATATCCCACCCAAGTGGGGTTGATTCCAGGATGCAAGGGTTGTTAACATCCTCAAGAATTAGGGAGAACTATCATGGGATCATCTCATAAATGTAGAAACATCATTTGACAAGTTTTAACACCAAACTGTAACTTAAAAAAAATCTTCTCACCAAACTAAGAAAAAAAGAAAACTTCTTTAATCTGATTACTATCTACAGAAAACCTAAAGTGATGGTCATACTCAATGTGTTCTCTGAGTTCAGCTATAGAATTGGCAATACAGTAGACTCTCCATTAACTGGAACTCAAGCAACCAGCACTCTCAAGCAACCAGCAAACTCAAGCAGGTTGCTTGAGATTTTGCCAGTTGCTTGAGCTCCAGTTAACAGAGTCTACTTACATTTATCTGGCATCTATCAATCCCCATGGGTGCCATTAAGACTACTGTACTTCTATTTAGCACTTTTAAAGCTCTTAGCCAAAGCAGTGAGTCAAGGAAAAGTAAGGCATAAGAATAGAAAACCAATAAAACTCTATATATGATATGATAGAAAATACCCAGAAAATCTAAAAGATGATCGAGCTGTTAGAGTTAACAAGTGAATGGAAAGGGCTTTGGGAAAAGGGCAACATAAAAAAGTCATCAGCACAAACAAAAAACAGATTTCTAAAATATTACTTAAAATAGCATCAAAACCCAGTAAATTCACAAGAAGAAATCTAATAAAATATGTGCAGGACCTCTGAACTCAAAACTATAAAATACTATCAAATAAAATTAAAGAAGATCCAAATGCATAGTGACACGCCATGTTCATACACTGGAAGCCTCAATATTCTGAAGCTGTCATTTCTCCCTAAATTAAATCTATATTCAATGAATCTCATTCAAAGTCTCAGCAGGTTGTTTAACAGAAATTGGCAAACTGATTGCAAACCTCCTATGGAAATGCAAAGCCCCAAAATAGCCAAGGCAATCCTGAAGCACAAAACACCCCCTGATAACACCACAAAGCTTTGGTGATTAAAATAATGTGGTTCTGGCCCCAAATGAAGAAGCAGAAAAGGCAGTCCAGATGCAGACCTGCACAGCAACCAGGATGGCTGAAATGAAAAGAGATAGAAAATGCCCAGTGCTGGTAAGAATGTGGAACACCTGGAATTCTGGAACTCTTATCCACACATGGTGAACTAGCATCTTCTTTGGAAAGGTGTATTTACTAAAATTTAACATCTGCATACCTTATGCACAGCAATTCCACTGTATGGTATAAACATACAGGAATGCATACATATGTTCACCAAAACACATACAAGATGGCTCACAACAGCACTGCTCATAATAGCCCCAGATCTGAAAACTATCCCAATGCCCAACAACAGTACAATGATTAAAGAAAGGAACAATTCGCAACTACATGCAGCAACATGAATACATCTCATACTATTCAGCTGAGGACTGTGGAATCTGTGATTGCATCCATATAAAGTTCAAAACAGGCACAGCTAGTCCATTATGTATGAAATCAGAGGCAGCTGAGGGTCTGTGAAGACCAGGCCATGTGCTGGCTTTGACCTGGACACAGGTGTGTTGTGTCTGTGGAAATTTATCAAGCTGCAAGGTTAGAATATGTGTTCTTGCCTGTAGTAAGTTCTATTTTGGCAAACAGCTACAACAAATAATGAAGCAGACATCAGAGGTATGGATATGCTGACAAAAACTGTTTGAATATTAAATGTGTGCATATTCACTGCCTTCCTACCTCCTCCTATGGTAGGCCTGTGCTTGCCTGCTTGTCACTGTGGCTTCAGAGGGCTGACAGGGAGAAAGAACAGAAAGGTCCGAATTAGAAGGAGCTGAAAACAAAGCAGGGGACTTTTACATTGGAAAGACTAAACATGATTGGTGTGGAGGGAAACTGGAAAAGGTCCAGGAAGGCAAGGAAGGAAAAAGGACCAGTGTCCCTGGATAGAGCAGAAATGGGAGGTGGGGCTGGGGTGCAGCAGGGATCACCCCAGCTGACTGCCTGAAGTCATGATTTGGTGGTGATCTGAGCATGGCCATGGGCCCCTAGAGCCCTTCAGTTTGGACTGAAAGAGAACAGTACCTTTAAATTGTGAAGACCAAACAAAAAAGGTACAGAATACCACACTATTTTATTTCTAGAAGAATCTAGGGATGCTAGAATAGCTCAGCAGTTGAGTGCTTGCCTTGCTACATGACAGCAGGGGTTCGATTCCCGACCCTGGCTCATGTAAACCCCACATGCTGAACTGCGGTGCAACGGGTAACCACCAAGATGGCTCTGCGGTGAAGGTTTGCCCCCCATGTGGGAGGCCCCTGGTTAGGTTCCTGCCCTGTGCAGCCCCACATCCACCTATATGGAAAGAAACTATGTCACAACTCATGATGTACAACTATGGAGACTGTTCTGGGCCTTCCCCCTTCTCTCTCTCTCACTTTCTCTCAAACAATAAAATAAATCTAAAAATTTAAAAGTGGGTAGTTATTTAAGTACAGGAAAAGTTCTGGCAGAATGCAAACTGAAGTGGTCAAATATTTACATCTAGTGCATGGGATGATGGGCAGGGCAGTGGGGGGAGTAGAGGTACATGGCAAACTTTTTATAACTTTAGAGCTTTTTTTTTGAGTAGAGGGACAGTAGGATAATTTTAAGCACAATTTGCTTTTGCTATAATAATTTTGTAAAAATAAAAAACTAGAAATGGAGACTCTGAAAGGAGGAGTAAAATTGATGGAAGAAATATCAGTAACTTAAGATATGCAGATGACACCATCTTACTAGCAGAAAATAGCAAAAAAGTCCATTGAGGGGAAGCTGGGATGGCTCAGAGGGTTAAGTGCTCACTTTGCAGCCCCAGGGACAAAGGATCAAGTCCTGGCCCTGGCCCATGCAGGCCCATGTGCTGAACTGCAGTGTGCTTCCCATGCAGGAGGCCCCCAGCCCAGTTCCTGCCCTGTGTGGCCCCCTCCCACATGTGTGGAATGAAACCATGTTGAAAACTGATGACATACAACTATGGAGACTGTTCTGGGCTCTCCCCCTTCTTTCTGTCTGTCTCTGTCTCTCTCTCTCTCTGTCAAAACAATAAAATAAATCTTAAAAAAAAAAAAAAGGTCATTGAAATGACTTCTGATAAAAATAAAAGAATAAAGTGCCAAAGCAGAACCACATCTGAACATCAAAAACAATCATGACCAGAAGAAATGTACAACTTCAACAGACAATGAAGACACTGAAATGGTTAAAGACTTTGCTGACCTTGGCTCAGTCATCATTTCACATGGAGATGTAGCCAAGAAATCAAGAGAAAGTTAAGATTCTGAAGGGATACAGTGGAAGAACAAGGAAAGATCACCAAGAGCAAAGACCTGTCATTAGAGACCAAAGCTGAGATCACCCACACTCTTGTATTCCCAATTACAGTAGACTCTTTGTTAACCGGAACTCAAGCACCCGGCAAAAAATTGAAGAAATAATACTACATTTACTCAGTATGGCTGCTGGTTAACTGAGAGTCTACTTACATTTTTCCAGCATCTACCAATCCCCATGGGTGCTGGTTAACTGAGAGTCTACTGTACTATGTATGAGTGTGAAAGCTGGAGAGTAAAGATGGCTAAAGGAAAAAAACTCAATTCATTTAAAATACGGTGTTGGAGGAGAACTTGACGGATACCCTGGATCGCCAGAAGGATGATAAAGTGGGTCCTAGAGCAAATTAAGCCTGAAACATCACTAGAAGACAAAAATGACAAAACTGAAGCTGTCGTACTTCAGGTCTATCATGAGAAGGCAAGGTTCTTTGGAAAAGACAAGAATGCTAGGAAAACAGAAGGCAGCAGGAAAAGACGAAGACCAAATATGAGATGGGTTGACTCCAAAAAAGAAGCCATAGGCTGTGTCCACAGGAGCAGGACACTGTGAACATCACTCATTCACAGGGTCACCAGGAGCATGCAACACACACAGGTAGGAAATGAGCAGCTCATTTCCTAAGCAAGGCCCTCAGGGGATTCTGGCCAGAGTGTTTGGAACCATCCCACAGCCAGCCAGAGGGGCCCAGAGTCCCTGTCTCCAGTGGGAACAGGGCAAATACACTTGGGGTCACGTCCCACTTCCCCACTTCTCCACCCCCCTCATCCCTCCCTCACCTCTAGCTTCTTCCACCAAAGCAAGCCCCCTGTATTTGCCCTATCTTCTCCCTCCTGCAAGAGATCCCTCCTGAGTTTATTACCCCACCTCCACTTACACCCTCCCCCTCTACACATACACCTTCTGCCTCTTTTCTACACCCACCAAGCCGTGAAGAGACCAGTGCCCGGCAGACCCCTCCACACCCAGCCCCTGGTGGAGCTCCTGGGTATCCCAGGGGGTCAGGGGGCAAGAGGACAGGATGTCTGCTTTAGGGAGCAAACGGGCATCAGAGGAGGGGCTGGAAGGCACCACCTGGCCGCCTGGAAAGTCCTGCCTCAGGGGTGGTGGGAAAAGAAGGGGGTGGTCACTCCTGAGCAGTGATTCTGGCCTTCGTCAGGAGGTGGCCCCTCCTGTCCACTCACCCCTTGTGTACACATAGAAAAAATGCTAAGAACACTACCCACCCACCGAGGGACACTGCCAGCTCATGGTCACAGCAAACAGAGATGCTGTCCTGTGCACAGCTGAGCTGTCAGTAAACACTCAGGCCAACATGGCCTGCCTTTATCCCCACCTGTGTGAACGGCACTTCCACCCACGGGAGGGGACGCTCAGGGGTAAGTCACTGTGCCGTCCTTCCGTGGTGGCATAACTCAGGTGCATTCCCTGAGCTATGCCACCAAGTCGCCTGCTGCCCCATCCACCCAGGGGCACAGGTGGTCTCATCTATACATTTTTCAAAGTACATTTTTCAGAAAATCCTGTGAGGGGAGGTGGGCACGTGCTTCTCCTCCTGGACCCTGGCTATGCGGTCATCCTTTGTCCGCTGCACTTTTCTTTCCTAGGGAGCCCCATTGTCCTCAGAGCCTCCGCCTTCAATGCTTTGAACTTGCCGTGCTGGCCTATGAGTGGGCCCCACAGGGCGACTTCTAAAGAAATGACCAAACAGGCCTCTTCAAACCCATGAGTGTCATGAAAACCACACCTGGTGAGAAGGCAGCTATTCCCAAAGGTGGGACTAAAGAATGAAAAAGAACAGTGGGGGCAGGGAAGAGCCTTGGTGGGCCATGCGGGAAACCCCAGGACCACCCAGAAGAAAGGGGCTTTAAAACACTGCCTGCTGACCAGCTAGGAGGCAGCAGAGGCGGTCTCAAGGTCAAGGGCTCACAAGCTGCCAGGAGGTGCTCTTCTGCCATCTTTGAGCAGAAGATTCATGGAGTATTCTGGCACCAAATGAACCAAGAGTCTAAGCAGAAATGACATTCTCTTCTGGGGAGGAGGCAGCGAAAGCAAAGTGCCCCATCCTTGTGCTCTCCTTACTCCCCAAGTGCCCCCACCCCACCCACCGGAGTGATAATCTGTGTCCCACTTCCTCCCACCTCCTGGGGACCACTTTCCTTAGGACAAAAGAATAGACATTATTTGATGCCTACTGAGGATACACTGAGATAAATGTTCCACATACTTGTAACACTTACCTCAGTATATCCTGCAAACAAAGCCCTGAGGTACATAACACTATCCCATTTTACACGCAAGGAGTCAGGTCACGTGCCTAAACTCACAGAGCCGACAGGAGACACAACCTTTCATCCAATCCTTGGTCCTCCCCCCATTTCCCACTGCATCCGCGCACCCATGAGGGACGTCCTCTCCTGCCTCTCCAGGAAGCCCCTGGTGGAGGGATGGACGCTGGGTCCAGACCCACCCAGCAGAACTCTCTCCTGAAACCCTGAATCTCAGGCACAGTGACATGCATGAAAGAGTTGGTGCAGACACATCACAGGCCTCTCCTCCTGGGCTGCCCACCCTTTTCTGCCACTTGGACCTCTGAGCTGCCCTGGCCCCTGTCCTTTCCAGGCGTTTTCCGCAGCACACACTTGGCCTCTGTGATCTCCTGCATTTCTTCCAGTACTTCCCCTATTGTCTCAATTTGCCTGACTTCATTTGTTGCTACCACCAAAGCACGCTCACTTGTTCACCACCCTTCAGGCCTCCCTCCCTCCCCTCTGCTCCCAGAAAAGCAGCGCAGACCGCAGGCCACCCCACCCCCATAGCTGCCTCCCCAGCTATAAGCACTTAGGGACCATGAGATGAGAGTGCAGGGGGGCCCGCAGCAAGTGTCACAGAGCAAACCAGATCAGGAGATAAAGGAAAAGAGGGAGCACTTCCACGTGTTTTGGTCACAACCAATCCTTTTGTACAATTTAGCCAGGACAGCTCACACCACCAGCACCCAGCAGGCTGATAAAGATGGAAGGCACGCTGAGGCTGCCTGTGCCTAGGCCGGGCATGCCTGCACCGCCTCTCAAGGCCACGCTATCCGAGCTTTGGGGTGGCACACAAGCCTGTGTGAGGCCTCGAGAGGAAATGCAGAGAGGCTCAGTGGCAAGTGCAGTGAAGATGTGCAAAGAGCGCACGTTGGCTGAGACGAAGCCATCTGGGAGGGCCCGGGTCCACACAGCTTCAAAACCTGCTCAATTTACACAATTTGGGGATTAGAACAGAATGTACAGGAAGTATTAGCTGCAAAAGGTTGAGAAGGGTTTGCAGGAAGAATTTCTGAACTGTTTCCCTGTAGGAAAACATTTCCAATACATAGTGGCCGGTACCCCAAGGCAAGCTGGCAAGACTAGAGCTGACTCTCGGGAAGGGGCCTTGGCCAGTGCCAAACCCAAGGCTAATGACGTCCAGTCATCCGCCCTGGGCCAACCCAGAACTCAGCAGAGCCAAGAGCTGGCCAGAGTAAGTCTAAGATGATCAAGGAGAAGAAGCCAAGTGGTGAAAACAGGAAAACCTGAAAAGAAGTCAGGATAAAGGTTGATAAGAAGGGGCGGACACTCCGTGCATGAGCTTTTCCACGTGCGGCAGGAAGCTGCCCCATGCAGGCCGGCTCAGTTCCTGAACAGCATGGAATTCAAGGACGATGTTGGGCACGGCAGCTTCATTTATAGATTTGATTACCTCTTCTCTTTAACGGTCCTCCAATAGATTTGTGACTGTCACTCCACAATTCACCCAAACATACTGCTAAAATGAACTGAGTTCCATGTGCTCCCTTAGTGAGGGCAGTTTGTCCTTTCTTCCCTCCAGCCCCATCCAACACCTACTGGAGGGTCCTGTCTGAGCTGGGCCCCGTCCTGGCAGGGGCCAATCTCAGGGTTTCACAGGATGGGGGATGACAGGCAAGTGAAGCAACACCAACTACATTATGGAATTGTTTGAGGGGTACCCAAAGTGTGGTGGGACCAGAATGGAGGAAGCAATGCACTCTGCCTGGAACATGGGGAAGGCTCCCGGAACAGATGAGATCTAACCTGGGCACTTATGCAATTGCCCACTGTTCATACTGTGACATTATTCGGCTTTAAAATCCGTTTTCTCCCACTATTGAAATACTGCGGCTTTTCCCCTCTAAGTTCTGTTGGTGTTATTTCCAATGTTTTTGCTACTACAAATGTGCTCTGGTGAACATGATTGCACAATCACCTTTGCACAGTTGTTAGCTACTAGACCTAGGAGTGGATGTGTGGGGAGAAAGTTTGTGCTTTTAAACAATTTAACAATGGAAACAATCTAAACTTTATTAACCTGATTGTTGAAAACTGCTATCTCCTTTTACTAGGTATTTCTGCAATTACTCATGACATGGACCATCTTTTCAGGTACCTGGCACAGAATGGGTAGTCTGGAAGTATTCACTGAAGGAAAGTGTCACCATTTGTATTTTTCCATTGGGGACTCCCTCTATTCATATCTTTTGCTCATTCTTCAACAAAAAATATTTGGCTTTTCCTTATTCTTTTGCAAGAACACTTTATATCTCATAAATATTAAGCATGTGTTTGTTATTTATGTTGAACTTCACGTTTCACTGCCCTCAGTTTGAACTTTTGTGTGCTTTCTAGTAAATTTTTTTAAATATTAATTATCCTTTTCAATTCCTGTTAGGATTCTATAGAATTTAATGAATATAGTGGGCTCCCTCTGGTGGTCACAAGAAAATCCCTGCATCCCAATGGTCAATACATACCGTAGTTAAACCTTAAGACTGTGCATTTTTTAATTAATAGATTCTGAGTGGCTAGATGATGCCTTAAGAGAAAACTTCTAATTATTTTCTTCCATTCATCAGTGGGTCTACAAAGTGGTTCATAAGGCCACTATTTAAACCACACTTACCCTCCTCCCTTCCAAATCTCACTTTGAGGATTTCCTGCATCTGTTCAGGGCATCATCCCTTCCCTAGGCTTGCAGCTTTGGGCACCTCTGTCCTCTCCCGCATCCATCCATCCTGTTTGTGAGTTCTGTCCACCACATGGCCAGGGCCTGTCACAGCTGTTCCCTGCCTTCAAATCTCATGGCCCACATTCAAGTTCTCATGACCTCTCCTCCAGCGAAGTCATTCAGCAGACAGTTATCTTCCCTCTCCCATGTGCCTGGCACCATTCTAGGGTCAGGGGATGTGGCAAAGAACAAGACAAGGTCATCCCCACCCTCAGTACCCTCTCAGTGAGCTTCTCTGCTGGAACCAAACCTGCAATTCAGGCCATCCTCCATGCTGTTTCTAGAGTCCTCTGAAAGCTGACAGCCACCCAGCCTCCTCCTTCAGTGAGGTCCCTTGGAATAAACCCACACTCCTCCATAACCCAACCCTACCCTCACCTCCCACTGCCACCTTCCAACCAAACAGAGGTCCTGGCCACTCCTGGAGCTCCCCTCTGCCACTGCTCAGGAGTCGGGTCTCGGGGGGTGCATCCCCCATCCCAGCTGGCTAAGGCGTCAACTTTATGAACTTGGCAAATGCCTGCCCACCTGTCTTCTTCCCCCTGCCCAGGCCCTCCTGCTCTCAGGTGCTCTCTCCTTCCTTTTAGTTTCTGTAGGATTTGTCTTCAAACTCTTCCCATTCTCAATATATTATGGTTCTCATATCTGTGCCATTGTCCCCCAACAACTGGATCTGTAATTCCTCTAACAGTCTCCCTCTAACAGTCTTAGTCAACATTTCCCACAGGACAAGCACAAAATAGGGTAGGGAGAGCAAATATCTATGCGTGGTGGAGGGGAACTCAGACCGTTCTCCACAGAATCCAAGCTCCCCCACCAAAAAATAATCAGACACACAAATTACCGCCTTCACTTCTGTACAGCCTGATATGATGGGATAAGTGCCATTAAGCTACTTAATTTTACCATAATCTCAAATCAACTAGGATTTAACACATAAAAAATATATATCATTTAAAAAATTCCACAGGGAAAGCTGGACTGGCTCAGTGGGTTAAGCACTCGTCTTGCAGCCCCAGGGTCTGAGGATCAAATCCTGGCCCCAGCCCACTCAGACCCATATGCTGAACTGGGGTGTGCCCCCAAGTCCAGTTCTTGCCAGGGTGAGCTTCCCATGCGGGATGCCCCTGGCCCAGTTCCTGCCCTGCACAGACCAGCCCACCTGTGGAATGAAACTATATCGAAAGCTGATGATGTACAACTATGGAGACTGCTCTGGGCCCTCCCCCTTCTCTTTGTCTCTCTGTCTTGCTCTCTCTCTGTCAAAAACAATAAAAATAAATCTAAAACAAAATCTACAAAGAAATAATTGAAAGTGAGATAATTTCTTTATTCAAAGTACTAGAAAAACGTACTTCCTTCATCAAGATCTTTCCTAAGCCAGCAAATAGAATCAACAGGCTGAATACCAGTAACTTCTACCACTTCTGTTCCGCTCTGTAGCATTTCCCACAAACTGTCAATGGGGTATCAGGATCTGTCATTTCCACGCTGTGCTTCATGCTCTCCTAGGTAGAGTTTCACTCCTCAGTTCAAACTTCCAAACATTTACACAGAGCAGTGAAATTCTAACTCTGCTTAATCTGTTGATTAATTTCTGGAAAGTCACCCTACACTGCATGTGCAGTTCACATCATTTGGAAACCACATGCAATGTCTGATATCTCATACAAGGATACAAAAAGGCAGAACATACAAGGAAACGAAAAGTATCGCCACTGTAACGAAAGGTTCCTAAGACTTCCAGGGCAGGTCGAGCCCTGCCAGGGGCCTGTGTGGAGTGTGCGGAAGGCAGCAGCTCAGGCTTTGCACAAGACCTCTGGGTGTCATCAGTGGCTTACAGGTGTTCATGAGCTACACTGACTCTTTTCCTGTCTAGTTTTCTTGCTCCTGTGCTGTTGCCAGCATTTTCTCACCCACGTCCCAGAAAAACATGCCAATAAAGCTTGCCAACCCTTTGTTCTTTCCCTCCAGAATGGTCCCAGCCAGCCGCTAACTGCATCTCCTCTCTGGCAGCCCTGACTGACATCAGCAAAAATGGAGACGGTAACAGACTGCACCAGCCTGGAGCAATGGATGTGAGTGAATAGTAACCACAACTGACTCCCAGGAGGCAGGCCCTGCTCTAAACTCTCTATGTGCATTTTCTCACACAATCCTCGAAACACTCCTATGAGGTAAGTGCTATTACAGAGGCGCATGGAGGTCATGGAGATGGTAAGTGACAAGAGAATTTGAACCAGGCAGTCAGTGTTGAGAGTCCACGCACTTTGTCATGGGGCCACACTGCCTATGTGACAAGTTCAAAAGAAGAAGACTTGTGTGTTTCAAGTGCGTATGAAACTTTGGTCAAACCCAGAATCTGTCTACAGTCCCCAGCAGAGGACCAGACAGGGTTGGTCAACTGTCCCTGGAGCAGGACTGAAGTGGTCACCTCTCATTTGTGTCTGTCCAGCTACATCATTTTCTTTTCTTCTGGAAACAGCACTTAAAACTCCTTGGGATAACTACCCTTCTCAGCCCACATGGCTCTAGAAGCATTAACCCTCCCCTGTTTCCAAGAACGTTCCCATGACCCAACTCTGGCCAATCTGTGCCTCCCACCCTCTAGTCACACTAATTAGTTCAGGGATAGGCACCCGCCCCACTCCAGAAAAATCAGGGTCAATTCTGGGACTTTTTTACAACTATCATCACTACCCACTCCCAGAACTTTTCCATCTTTCCAAACAGAAACTCCATGCCCATTCACCAGCGCCCTGCATTAGCTGACGAGGGCTGACATAAGAAAGTGCCACAGTCTGAGTGGCTGCAAAAGCAGACCTCTATTTCTCACAGTCCTGGAGGCTGGAAGTCTGAGATCAACATGCTGGCAGTTGGTTTCTCCTGAGGTCTCTTCTCCTTGAACTCTAGACAGCTGCCTTCTCCCTGTGTCCTCACATGGTCTTCCCTCTGCATATAGCCATCTCCTGATCTCTTCTTATGAGGGCACCAGCCATATTGGATTAGGGCCCACCTTAACGACTTCATTGTGACTCTAAGGTGCTATCCCCAAATAGAGTCACACTGAGGTACAGGGGCTTGGGACCACAGCATACAGATATTGGGAAGGACACAATCCTGCCCATACCACGCCCCCACTGAGGAGGCATTTGACCCCTGGAGCTGTTGGCGGCCACCTTGTGGCCCCAGGGAGAGACTGTAAATGACACTGAGAAGGGCAGAGATGGAGAAAGAGCCCCTGAGCCAACACACCCAGATTCCGCCTACCTCTGACCTTTCATTTCCCTTTCAAATGAACTACTGGGTTCCCCTTTTTGGCTTTACTGACAAAGGATGGTCAGGACATTAGTTAGCATTCTGATGCCTTTAACAAAAAGGTCCTTAACACAAGGGCTCTTTACCCCAGGGCGGCCCACATCTCCAGGGCTTGCAGGATGGGAACACATGGGGGCTGCTGAAGTGGCAGAGCCAAAATTCAAATCCAGGGCTTTCAGGTTCCAAGGTGCCAGCCCTGACCTGTCCTTTGAGATGCTCCCGTGTCATGACTGTTCATAGCCCAGTGGGGGCGGGGCCCTCCCCATGTCTCCCACAGACCCAGCTTCGGGGCCACCCCTGCCAGAGCCCTTCCTGTAAGGCTCCAGGATGACTGTGCTGAGGGTGGCCTCCCCCAACAGCCCCAGGCCCCAGGCCCTGCAGCAACGCCTGGCTCATGACAGGCTTCAGGACAGAGTGCGAGGAAGGCAGAGGACAGGGCAGGGCAGCCAGCCTCCTTCCCCAGGAGGACAGCCTATAGGAACACGGGACAGGATACAACCCGAGAGTCCTTGCAGGGGACAGGTCCCTCACAGGGAGGCTGACCAGACGTACCGTTTGGAATGGGACAGTACTGTACTGCTGTTTTCTGTCCCAATTATAATGGGACGTCTGATCAGCCTACTCACAGGACAGCCCAGCAACCCAACAGGATTCTGTCATTTAACCCAAACGAGGCAGCACCTGATGTCTGGTGTGCGAACTGATTCAGACCATCTCAAAGAGAAACTGCAAACTGAAAAAAGCAACACAGGGGCAACAATGTTTGCATCGAAACAGGAAGGGAGCTACTGTAGAAATGTATATAAACTGCCTCAACAATCAGGCTGAAACAACAGCCACGGGCCTTACCTGGTGATTTAAATTAAAGTCAATTAAGTAAAAATTCAGTTCATCAGTTGCTGGGGCCACGCTGCCAGGGGCACGTGCAGCTAGCAGTGGCCGCCATGCTGGACAGTGCATCTGCATCACCACAGACAGTTCTCCTAGCCAGGGCTGCAGCAGGAGGGACAGCCAACGGCTAAGGGCCCCCCGGAAGGGGGAGCAGGGGAATGGGGAACTGCTCTCACATGTCATCTTTGGTAGATGTCATCTTTTAAATCACATCATATATTATTTCCCACTCAAAAAATAAACATTTTCAATGTTTTTCAATGTTTGAATACATAACATAAGAAAAGAGGGTGTTAGAATACTCAAGAGAAGTGGGTGAAGCCTGAGAGTGTCTGCAGAAGGAAGAGAAGGCTCTCTGGGGGCAGGTGTGAAAAAGGGCAGCCTCAGGGGGCTCCCAAGTAGCAGCCTGCACACCTGACCACAATGGATGGCACAGGAAGCTCTTTCTGTCCCTCATCTCAGTCCTCTCAGCAACCTTACAAGGTCCTCAGGAGGATTCTTTTCCCCATTTGTTGTACTTTCTTAAGGCTGCTGCAACAAATGACCAGCAACCAGGGGGTGATTAAGATGAACTAAACGTATCCTCCTCTCCAGTGTCTGAGGCCAGAGCCCCAGGTCAGGGTGTCGGCAGGCAGGCAGGTTCCTTCTGCAGGGTCTGAGGGAGAGTCCTTCCACTGCAGCTCTGGCGGCTGTGAGCCGTCCTCAGTGTGCCTGGGCTTGTCTGAGCTCTGTCTCCACCTTCCGATGGCCTCCTCTGAGTGTCTGTGTCTCAAATCTCTGCCTCCTGTCCCTTATAGGGACACTAGTCATTGGATTGAGGGCCCACCCTAAATCCTGGATAATCTCAAGGTCCTTAATTATATCTACAAAGGCCCTATTTCCAAATAAGGCCACATTTACAAGTAGGGGGTGTTATGATAGGGACATACTTTGGGGGGTGGGGGACACAATTCAATGGATACTACCCCATTTTATAAGTGAGGGGTTCAGAACTTAAGGGCTTCTCACTTGTCCAAGGTCACAGGGCTATGTCGTCGGGGCCCAGCCCTGCCTGTCTTCCAGCAACTGGCTCTGGCAGGACCAGCAGCCAGCCCCTCCTCTCAGCCGCATGGCTCCCCCGGAGCACCAGCTTCACAATGGGCAACACACATAGAAGAACTGCCCCCTTCTCTGGCCTCACTTATCTGTCTGCTATATCCTAGGATCTGACAAAAGGTTACACTGTCCCCCAGGCGTGGGAAGGCGCTGGGCCAGGGAGATCTGCGGGTATCTCAGATCAGATGGGGACCCAAACTATGGAGGGTGGTCTGTGTGTCCAGACTCCAACAGTCTGCGGGGCAGACAGAGCTGGGAGAAAAGGAATGAGTTAAGGCGCCTGGCACTGGAGAAAAGGCCTCTGTCCTTTATATGACAGGGGACAATGTGCCAATCTACAGGGTTTTGCATCAATGAAGGGCTCTGGTCCAAAGGGCTCAAGGCAGTCCTTCAGCCGGAAGTGACAGGAAAGAAAGTGCAGCAGGCGTGAGCACGGGTGTGCATCGGGCACTGACCACACCTGCCGAGATGGCTTGCAGGCAGCCACGAGCCCCTCAGACAGCAGCACAGTGCTGTGCACCAGCGGGCCTCTCAGAGAGCAGGGGAGGAGGTCACTGCCTTCTGGCCAATGGAACTGAGGGTTTGAAGCAGCCTTTCCACCTCCATGGTCATCTCTGAGACCTTCCTGGAGCCTCTCTTTGTAGGGTGGGACCCCGCAACGGAAGACGGGAACACAGGACTGCCTCTGGGTCATGGGCTTTGACCTGCACTCTCTCCATGACCTCAAAAAAGCCTACAGAGCCCACTCCAATACCGTCTTCATTTTGTGACGAAGACCTTCATAGTTGATAAGTGGCAGACCAAGGTTTGGGCCTGGCATGGATTTATTCACTGCCTGTGCCCCCTCACTGCCTCCTCCCCATTGTCCATCTGTCTTCTGTAACCGGGACTGTCACACTTCCAGTCAGCAAACCACAGCAAGAAACCCAGCTCACATTGCCATCCAGGTCATGCCTACAAAGATAAATAGCTGAAACAAAAATTTCAGCCCAGTAGTTTTTATTCAAGTCTATGCTAGTTAAAAATTTCACAACCCCGGAACTGATTTCCTATCTTGCGAATGCTCTGACTCCTAGTTTAAAAAGTACTTATCCACATGACTCACATGGATTTGCATCCATACAACATTCACAAAGAAAGAAGAAAAGAGGGGAGGGAGCTGTTCCCATTTTATACATCTTGTAGTTCACCCAAAATTCATTTGTTCATCTAAATTTTTCCCCCACTGAATCACAACTCCTGACTCCTGATCAGGTAACGATGCCATTACTTGTCATGTCCTTTCTCCTCCTATTAAAATCTTGGAGGCCCTAAAAGCTAGCTCAAGCTTGACTATCAAATCTCGTTGGGCCCCCAGACACTGAATTTCCACACCCCGAGGTCCACCTCTGTGGATCCCCAGGGCACCTCCCCACCTTGAGATGTTCACTGTCAGCAAGCTTGGTGTCTGGACCTGGGAAGTAGCTAGGGAAATGCCAGACAACTTGGCTGATGGAAGGCATGACAGTAAGGACAAGGGCCACTAGGCAGAGCTACCGTGATCCGTGCTCTCTCGTCTTGTCCAGCACAGTGAGAAGTCTGGGAAGCATAATGACCTTTCACTCATTCACTGGTTTACATACCATCCTAGGAGAGGTTAATGGTAAACCTGAAAATACCGGGGCTGAGCCTACACACCTAAATTCTCGATCATCATCTGTCCAAAGCTCCCATGAGAACAACTAGAAGACCTAGTATGAATCAGAATTTAAGCCACATGGATTAGGAATCAACAAATCCCAGTTCTACTCACAGCTGTCTTGGTCTACACCACAAAAAACCAAGAGAGACAAACAGAGACATGATTATTTGAATAATTCAGGCCATGTTCCCTGCTCTCTTCCTCTACCTCCGCCAAAAGAAATGAAAACAAAAAAAACTATTTGGCCAGATTATTTATCAAACTCTCCCCCACCCCACCAACACAATGTCTAGGGTCACAATATTCAAACTGTGTGGATGGTTTGTGCCTGTTTCTCCATCTTTAGAATGGGATGGCTGGTACCTCACACCTACACCTTTGCTATAAGGCATCGCTAATACTTTTTTAGCTCCTCCACCAATACCACCATCCTCATCAAGCCAAGGCAGTTAACCTCGCTGGGATCTTCGACTAGAGGCATGCCTGCCAGGGAAGACGCAGGAAGAACAGCCCCAGGTGGGCCACGCGGTACAGCAGGCAACCTGAAACCCAAGGCCATCCTCTAGACCGTGTCCTCAGCAGTCCTGAGCGGACGGGAGAAGCCAGGCCTGCGGAAGTCAGGAGCCAGCAACGATGGAATCCACTTACCTGGGGGGCAGGCGCATTCGGTCGGTGCTTCCCGAACTGTCCGGAGCTTGACTAGCCCTTCCAACTTCTGAAATAGGAAGAAAAGGATGAAAACAATGAGAACAAGTTTGAGAGCCGAGAGGGGTGAAAGTGGAAAAATGAGCAAAAATCAATGTATCAAAAAACTGACAGCGGTGGCAATATTTTCGAAAACATCTTTTTTATGTCATCAAATTCTATAGTAGGGTGACCAGACGTCCCGCTTTTGGCGGGACAGTCCTGATTTTTAACAATTTGCCCTGCGTCCCGCTGCGTTTTAAAAAAGTCCTGATTTTTGGAAAGAATGCACGACAAGCTAGGGAACGGCGGGAGATAGACCCAATTTTTAATCAAGAACCCCCTCCCCCCGTCAATGGTGTCCCACTTTACAGATGTTAAAATCTGGTCACCTTATAGGCAGTTTTAGAATGAGAAGAGAAACAAAAATGAGCACTGAGCAATTACTTGAGAGTCCCTGAGAAAAAGGTGGCAGATTTCTGCTTTGTTAGGACATTTTCAAACACAAATCAAAAAAAGCCAAAATGACTGTTCAGCCAGAGTGCAGATGGGAGGGTGAGGCCCTTGCGGCAGCTTCTGTACTCACACCACCCCATCCGGACCCGGAAGCCCCCAAGTTCTCGGGGAGCAGCCCCTCCCAGCCCACCGGCTCAGGCCTGCTACCCAGGCACAGCCCACGCTGACATTTGTTTCTTCTTACTGACAGGGATCCCTGGTCTAGAAAATGTGTTTCAATACAATTTAACAGGAATCCCTGTGCTAGATTCGGGTGAAGGGAAATGATTTATCAGAGAAATCTAGTCAGAAGTCACAGCTCGGCTATTAGGAACTCACAGTCCGACCCTGTCATCATCACTACCTGATCTGACCGTGGGAGTAACTTCTGAGACCCAAATTATTGTCTCTGCCTCACTGAGAGGGCACGAGGTGCAAAAGAAGAAATTAGTCCCAAATCCCTGTTTCCCGGAGTGAAGCGATTGGTCCATAACTCCCAAATTAGCCCAGTCCTGACAAGAACATGCAAATTATTTACCTTTCGCTAGGAAAAAACAAAGAAATTCCCCCAAAGCAATTCTGAACGTGTAAACTTGGGTGAAGAATGCACTATGAAACACAAAAATATAATTTTTAAAGCACTGCTTTAGAGGAGGTGAGAAGGACACCCCACTCTTGACTGCCCAGCATGAAATTTCACAGAAGACAGGGCTCCAGCCAAGTCACGTCTAGTCTCTTTTTGGAACAGAGCAGGACCAAGAGCCTGAGACCAAAAATAAAATAAAATAAAATAATGGTAACCAGGTTAGCTCCAGCCGTCTGCAAAGCCTGCACCCCATCAGCCCGTCACCCCCACTCTCCAGATGAGCAACAGAGGCTGATACAGACAGCACATGGCGTGGTGGAGGGACGCGAGGCGGCGCTACAGAGGCAGAGCGTGGACGGGGCTGCCTCTAGTTGCACCAACTTCTCCATCCTCACCGCACCTCTGGCCCGCAAGGCCTTTTCTTGCCCCAGAAATCAGAACCTGGCTGGGCCTCTGGACACCAGGCTCTCAGCCCCAACCCTGGAGCCAGCCTCCTGGCCATGAGCGACCCAAGCCCGCAGAGGCCCCCACCCCGACGGCCCGCCCGTCCGCAGGGCTCCGGGGCTCCACCCTGGCGGCTGCAGACAGCACCAGCCGCGGGCCTGGTGCGCTGGGACCTGGAGCATCGCAGCCACGCGAGTCCTCGTGCCACTCAACGCTGCGGGAGCTGCTGCGCATGCGGACGAGAGTGGGCCCTCAGAACTCCCTTTACAGATTTCAGGGTTTACCTGGGGAAAGAACGCAGGCTTCTAGTTAAGTCAGTTTGTTCGAGAAGCTCTCGTCTGCTTTTATCATTGCTAGACAGACAAAAAGTCACATTAATTTCCTTTTTTTTTTTTTTTAACAAAAGCATTTAATGCTAAAAGAAACAAGTAGCTTTTTAACAACTGCTATCACATCTGAGCCACACCCCTGAAGGGGAAGGGAGCTTTATCAAATGCTGATAGGAAACACAATTACTTTTAAGCTACTCTTACTTTAAAATAAAAGGCTAAACAGGAAACTGCTGATGAGCAGGTAAAAAACCTTACTGTTAATTCTAGTAGAGGGGATCATACTGGGACTGAGTTTTCGTTTTCCCATTTATTCAAAATCCCTTTACGCATTTGTTTTTCTGGATTAGATGGTGAATTTGCAACGCTTTATTTCCCAGTCCTCTACCCTACCCCCACAGCCAGGCCCCTAACTTTCTGTGGATTTGGCACATCCCTGCTATGAACACAGAGGGAAATGTTTGAATTAGAAACCCAACCCCACAATCTTTATTTCCACGCCTCTTTTTATTTAATTATAAGGAAATATTCTTTTGTGTCCAGGTTTGTAAGGAATGACTTAAAAGCCTCAACATTTTACATGTCAATTATCTGGCAGCACCCTAGGCATCTGCAAACAATATGGCCCTGGTTTTACATATGCAAACAAGTCCTAACTCCAAAAGTAAACAAAGGATGGGTTTCTTAGAAAAGACCAAGACTTCAGGAGCTTTCCCTCTAGAAGTTACCGACATTGAGGGCGTCAAGGGTTGGGGAGGGGGTGGTGAGAGCAGAGGGAAAATTCATAGGGGAAAATCATGGCTTTCAAAAAAGCATTTCATGGTCAGATGCTAAATTTATTGATGAGTTGTTGGAGTGCTTAGTCTGGGACACTGCACCAGATGTTTGAACACATCCTTGCATGGTCACATTTAAATAAAATATGGATTAATATGCAAAAAGGATGTAATGAATTATTTCTGCAAAATGCTACAAATAAAGCCACAAAGACATTTCTATCCTTTGACAAAAAATTCCTACCCTAGAGAATATACCCCAAGGCAATAAATCAGCAGAAGTAAAAAAAAAAAAATGATATTCATGAGAAAGATGCGCCTCAAAACAGAGGAAGTAGGGAAAGCCGGGATGGCTCAGTGGGTTAAGCGCTCACTTTGAAGCCCCGAGGACCAAGGATCGAATCCCGGCTCCGGCCCAGGCAGACCCACATGCTGAACTGGGGTGTGCTTCCCGAATGCGGTGAGGCCCCCAGTTCAGTTTAAAAAAAAGAGGAAGTGGTTTAAGGACAGTGAGTCCCCTTGATGAAACTGTCATATCTTCATGACGTATCATTATGAATTCTATGTAGCAATAAGCAAAAATATTTATGAAACAATAAATAAAATGTCTTCATATATGTACAAATTTAGGTGTGGGGTGGCAGCAACGGGCAAACATTCTATCACTTTGGTGTTAGGATTAAGGTGATTTACTTCTCTTTTAATTAAATTTATTGGGGTGACATTGATTAGTAAAATTATATAGGTTTCAAGTATACAATTCTATAATCTGTATGTTGTATTGTGTGTTCACCACCCAAAGTCAATTCTCCTTCCATCACCACTTATTTGACACCCCCTTTACCCTCTTCTACAACCCCTCCTCCCTGGTGATTTACTTATTTACACTTGATCTTAGCCAAAAAGCCGAGAAGTGATGTGATTTATTTATTTAAAAGTTCTTTCCATATTGTGTGTAATACCACCTTCTCAGTAGGAGAAGAAGGAGAAGGAGAAGAAGAAAGAAAAAAGCCAAAATCAAGCCCTGAAATCTCCCTGCTTAGGACAATTTTTGAATGATGGATGATGATTCTGTATCCTCGGGAAGACCCAATTTCAGGACCAACTCTGTCAATACGCTTGTACCATGACACCAGAGGACAGGGCAATGGAGAATGAAACCCTCTCTATAAAGGCATATCCAATGCTCTCCTCCAGCCCCATGGGGAGGGCCTGGGCGTGCATCCACACCACCATCAGCAGCCCAAGAGGGCAGCACTTCCCGGCCTCATTTGTAACATTCTCTTTTCTTATACCCCACCATGGTGATGATGACCATGATGATGATGAAGAGAATAGCAGATATAAAGTATTATTATCAAAATTACTGATTACTTATTATATGTCAGGTACTGTTCCAATAGCTGTTATCTCTAGTCCTCCCAATAATCCCACAAGGTTGGGACTATTATTATAGCCTTTCATGGATGAGAAAATTGAGACTTAGAGAGGGCAATATAAGTGTCAGGCCTGGACTTGAATCCTAGTATCAACTAACTCCAATCATAAAGCAAGACAACTTTCTCTTACAAGCACTTTTCATGTCGGGAAAAAAAAGATTGCTATCAAAAGCTAGGCCATACAAAACTATAAGGACAGAAATCAGAACAGTGGTTGCAAAAGGTTACAGGAATGCGAGGAATGAAGTAGTAGGAGATGCAGGAAGGAGATTTGAGAATGATGAAACAGTTTGGTATGGGATTGGGGTGGCAGATACATGACTCTTGTGCATTTGTCAAAAACTATAGGACTGTACATCACCAAGGATGAACTTTAATGAATACAAATTAAAAAGAAATCTATCAGGATGTCAGAGAACCCCAAAATGGAATGCAGACTGAGACAAATGAATCCAACTATTAATATATTAAAATTTTATGACCTAACCTCCTGAAAGTGGTAGGAAAAACTGTATCTGACCCAAGTAACTTTGCAAAACTTGTGTTTCAATTAAGAACTGTAAGGCTGGGGAAGCTGGGATGGCTCATTGGGTTAAGCGCTCACTTTGCAGCCCCAGGAACCCAGGATTGAGTCCCGGCCCCGGCCCGTGCAGACCCAAATGCTGAACTGGGGAGTGCCCCCAGTTTGGTTCTCACCGGGGTGAGACCCTGGCCCAGTTTCTGCCCTGTGCAGCCCCCCACCCACCTGTGGAATGAAACTACATATGTGGAAAAATTAATGATGTGCAACTATGGAGACTGTTCTGGGCCCTCCCCCATCTCTCTGTCTCTGTCTCTGTATCTCTTTCTCTCTGTCAAAAACAATAAAAATAAATCTTTAAAAATAATAAAAAATAATAATTAAAAAAAATGTAAGGTTGAAGACCAAAGAAGCTATCTATATGCTATATTCTAGTGGATAAAGTTGTTTCTCATAGAATACAGGGTAGCAATTTTGAAACTATTTTACATATATATATAGGGGTTGAACAAATGAGTAAATAAATTATAGGTAATAAGAGCCAGGTTCAGTAACCAAGAAAGAAGTTATAAATAAACAAAGGGGAAAGCTAGAATGAACCCTGTTGTGTTGAATTAGTCAGAGATACCACTAGGAGGTGATGTGTACAGACAGAGGTACACAGAAGTAATTATAGGTGTGTGTACAGAGAGGGGGAACACACACACATATATACCCTAGCTGTCTGCAGAGAAGGCCTACAACCAATGACATCCCAGTAGCAACAAGCACACCCAGTGCCCTGTTCTTGGTTTCTAAATACCATTCTCCAATAAAAGAAGCAAGGACTCCTTGGAGAAGTGGCTGATTCTAGGGTCAGGGCAGGAAAATACAAGAGGAGCCTACAGTATCTTGTGCCAGAAAATAAGGAAATTCTTTTAAGACAAAACAAACCTGAAAGAGCTCAGAATGGCCAAAACTGGAACAATTTAAGCAAGAAAATCAATAATGTGGTACTGGATTATAACCCAAAGAATTAATTAAATATTCATGCGTCCATACTCATATAAATGAATGCATAAATAAATAAATGCGACAAATATCCCTTATATTAGAAGAATTCCAAATAACATATTCCAAGTAGATATTTCCCTCTCTAGGAGGTGAAGCTGAATTCCCCTCTCCTTGAATGTGGGCTGAACTTAGTGACTCACTTTCAAAGAGTAAAGTGGGGAAAGGAAAAGAGTAACTTTATAATGGAGAAACCTGGCAGGTACACTTTAACCAAGGGATCGAGGTTACTGTCACCAGTGATAGGTTATGTTGACATCACGGACCCCTGGCATGATGCCATGAGAGTAGCAATCCACCCTAGTGGTATTCTTCCCAAACACATAACCAGTCTAGTCATAATATCAGACTAGCCCATAGTGAGGGACATTCTACAAAATACCTGACCAATATGTCTTAAAATTGTCAAGGTCATCAAAGAAAAGCAAGGAAAGACTCAAAAAGTGTCATAGATCAGAGGAGACGTGACAACTAAATGCAATATGGTGTCCTGGATGGGATCCTGGAACAGAAAAAGGACATTAGAAGAAAAACTGGTAAGATCTGAATAAAGTCTGTAGTTCACTTAAAAAATAAAATGGGTAGCAAATACAACGTCCTTTGCCATCAATTAAGTTTTAACTGTTATTTTTCTATAACATATTTATTTATTCTTTTTTTAATTAAAGTGAAATTCACATAACATAAAATTAACCATTTTAAAGTGAATAATTCAGTGCCATTTAAGGGATTCATACGGTTGTGCAGCCACCTCCTTTATCTAGTTTCCTCTATCTAGTTCCAAAACATTACCATCACCCCATAAAGAAGTCCTGTACCCCATAAGCAGTTGTTTCCCATTCTTCCTTCCTCCCAGTCACCAATCTCTCTGTCTCTATAGATTGACCTATCCTGAATATTTCATATAAACAGAACTATACAATATGTGACCTTTTGTGTCTGTTTTTTTTCACTTAGTGTAATGTTTTTGAGATTCATCCACTTTGTTATCAGTACTTCATTACTTTTTATGGCTGAATAATATCATTTTTATGTCTATACCAAAACTGGTTATCCACATATTCACTGATGAACATCTGGGCTGTTTCCACTTTCTGCCTATTGTGAATACCGGTAGTGCTGGTATGAACATGAGCATATATATGTACATATATTTGTTTCAGTATCTGTTTGCAATTTTTTTTGGACATATACCTAGGAGTAGAATTGCTGGGTCATATGGTAATTCCATATTTAACATATTGAGTACCCACTAAACTTCTCCACAGTAGCTGAAACACTTTACATTCCCATCAGCAATGTATGAAGGTTCCAATTTCTTCCTACCCTCACCAACAGATCTGAGTGGCTGTGAAGTAGTATCTCATTGTAGCTTTGATTTGTATTTCCCTAATTTAGGCTAATGATGTTGAGCATCCTTTCATGTGCTTGTTCGACATCTGTATATCTGTTTTGAAGAAATGCATGTTCAAATCCCTTGCCCATTTTTAAATTGGGTTGTTTGGGTTTTTGGTTGTTGAGCTATAAGAGTTCTTTATATATTCTGAAGACTACATCTCATCAAATATATGATTTTCAAATATTTTCTCATATAACACATCTACTCTTGATCAGAATTCTAACCATCTCCCATCAAGAGATAAGACAGGTGTATTAAAATCGTCTTGAAAACTGGAGGTGGTAGGAGTGGTTCCATGGCTTAAGGCTGATCCTCACATTAGTCTTTGTTGAGATCTTTATAGATTAATAGTGGGATATTGTTACTAATGAATTTGACCTAGTTCTTTTAGTTAATAGTAATTGTATTAGTTTTTTATTACTGAGTAACAAATTGCCAGCAAATCAGCAACTTAAAACACAAATTCACTCTTACAGGTTTCATGATCAAAAGTCTGGACACAGGGGAAGCCGGGACGGCTCAGCGGGTTGAGTGCTCACTTTGAAGCCCTGAGGACCGAGGATCGAATCCCGGCTCTGGCCCAGGCGGACCCACATGCTGAACTGGGGAGTTCCCACAGTTCGGTTCTCTAGCTGTCTCTGTCTCTATCTCTCTCTCTTTCTGTCAAAAGTAAAATAAAAATAAATATGCACTGAAGATAAAATAATTACTCTCTATAAATATAAAAGATATTATAAAAAAAAAAAAGTCTGGACACAGACGAGTGTGGTTCTTTGGGGTCTCGGGATGTGGAAATCACTGTGTCAGCTGGGTATTTGTTTCTGGAGCTCTGGGTCCTCGCTCAGGCTTATGTGGTTCCTTCTGGTCTGAGGCCCCCTTTCTCTTGCTGGCTGCTGGCTGCTGGCCAGCATCTGCTATCAGCTCCCAAAAGCCATTCACAACCCCCTGCCATGGGAATGCTGGGATGGCTCCATGGGTTGAGCGCTCGTCTTGTAGCCCTGGGGTCCAAGGATTGTATCCTGGCCCCAGCCTATGCAGACCCCTATGCTGAACTGGTGTGTGCCCCGACTTCAGCTCTCACCAGGCAAGCTTCCCATGTGGGAGGCCCCCGGTTCAGTTCCCCTGATGTACCTCCCATGCAGGAGGCCCCCAGACCGGTTCCTGCCCTGCACAGCCCCCGCACCCACCTGTGCAGCTATGGAGACTGCTCTGGGCCCTCCCCCTTCTCTCTGTCTCTCTCTCTGTCAAAAATAAGTAAACAGGGAAAGCAGGGATGGCTCAGCGGGTTAAGCGCTCGCTTTGAAGCCCCAAGGACTGAGGATCGAATCCTGGCTCTGGCCCAGGCGGACCCATATGCTGAACAGGGGTGTGCTTCCCGAATGCGGTGAGGCCCCCAGTTCAGCTCAAAAATAAATAAATAAATAAAAATAAGTAAACAACAACAATTCCCTGCCGTATGGTCCCTCCAACACCTTCTGTCAATTCAAATCTCTCTGGCTTCAGGTAGGCCCAGTCCCTTTGGGCTTATCTGATTAAGTCGGGCCTACCAAGGATAAACTTTGTAATTAGCTCAGAGTTAACTGATTAGTAACTCAACCACAGGAGTGATAGCCCCTTGTAATCACAGGTTCTCCCTGTGCTCAAGGGGAGGGGTATATACAAAGTATATACACCAGAGGGTGGGCGCCTGGGGGGCTATCTTAGAATTCTGCCTGCCAGAGTATATCACAGTAAATTTCCTACTTTTGACAAATATACTATGGTTAGCTACACATATACAGTATGTTTCTAAAATTATTCCAAGGCCACATCAAGGATTTCTACTTCCGGTTAAGATGAAGCAGCAAAGACTAGATTAACCTCCCTCCTGCCTAAAAACATCAGAAACCCAAACAACAACACACAACAACCACCACCACCCACATATAAAATACATGAGACCATGGTTTTGAAGACATTGGTATCAAGCAGGAAAGGAGCATGATCTTTGAGACAGAAAACAGCTGCTCCAACTTCTTGCATGGTGAGCATCTCCAGGCTATGGCACAGGGACAGGGAATATGGGTGGAGCGTGGAACCCTTCCAGAATTGAAGGGCTGGAGTAGGTGTCCAGGGATGCCAGGCAGTTAGGGTGTGCAGAGCAGAGTAACTGAGAGGTGAGAGCTACACAAAGAAAACCACGGTGCTTCACATGGGCCACTTCAGGTATTCAGCAGAGCACTGATCAACACGTGTGTGTTAAGAAATGACCTGAGGCCAGGAAAAGAACCATACAAAAGGATGAGAGGGAACAATGCCCAACTCTCACCTGCTGCTGGGAAGATCGCCTGTGTAAACACTGAGTAGTGTACCAAGAGGGGCCCTGCCTCAGTGGTAGGGAATAATCAACCATTGGCTAAATGCAGCTCTAGTCCCACCTAAAAACATGACCCGAAAGGATCAAACTATTTCCAAGTAACTGTGGCACAGCAAAGCTCATGAATATTGACATACACATACTACAAAACTATCCAGCACCCAGTGAGGTAAAATTCACAATGTCTGATGTACAATAGGAAGTTACCAGCAGGAAAATAGGCTCCATAATGAGCAGAAAAGTCATTTCATTGAAACTAACCCACAACTGCCAGCTATTAAAATTAGCACACAAAGACCTTAAAACAATGATTGTAACTGCACTGCCTATGTTCAGAAAGCTAAGTAGAAACATCAAAGATATAAAACGGCCTATACTGAATGAAACTCCAGAGATGAAAACTATTAAGTCTACAATATTAAAAATTAGGGTAGAGGGGATTAATGTCCTATTATACATTACAGAAGATTAATGAACTGGAAGTCAGCATATAAACTATCCAAAATGAACACACTGAGAAAGACTTTCTTAAAAAAGAAAGAGAAGAACATTAGTGAACTTGAGATTTTGAATGGTCTAATAATGTATGTGTGACTGGAGCCCCCAAAGGAGAAGAAAACAGAGAAGAAAAATATTTGAAGTAATGGCCAAAAAAATTTTCAAAACTTGATGAAAAGTACGAGGTAGAACAAACTTGCGAACTTGTCACTGTAAACTTATGTTGGTAGCACTAAATGCATATAAACCTACAGATTCAAGAATCTCAATGAAACTCAAGCATAATAAAGAAAACTAAACCACAGAATATCATAAATTGAATTGCTTAAAACTAGTGATAAAGAGAAAATCTTAAAAGCAGGCAGATAAAAAGACACATTATATGGACAAATGGAACTCTCAAATATTGCTGGTGGGAATGTAAAATGATACAGTGGCTTTGAACAATAGTTTGGCAGTTCCTTAAAAAGTTAACCATATACCCATCAGATGATCAACCATTCCATCCCAAGGTATTTATACCCAAGAGAAATGAAAGCATATTCCACATAAAAACTTGTACACAATTGTTCATAGTAGCTTTGTTTGTAACAGCCAAAAAGCAAAAACAACTCAAATATTCATTAGCAGGTGAATGGATGAACAAGTTGTGGAATATCCATATTATAATACATGGCAATGAAAAAAAACAAACTAATGATGTATGCAAAAGTATCAAAGAAACTTTCACTAATTATACTGAGTGAAGGAAAATAGAACCCCCATCTGCTAAAAAAAAAAAAAAAAATAGAGTACATGCTGTGTGGTTTCATTCATACAAAAATCCTACAAAATGGAAACTAATCAATTGTGACAGAAATCATAACATCTGAGTAGCAGGTGGGGAGGGATAGAAGGGAGAGAATTAAAGGAGGCAGGAGGAAACTTTTATGGGTGACAGATGTGTTCACTATCTTAATTGTGGAGATGGTTTCTCAGATATACACACATGTCAAAACATGCCAAATTGTACGTTTTATGTAAATAAGTGGAGTATGCCAAGTATACCTAAAAAAGCCAAAGGACAATAATTGCCAGGCCATAGCTCAAGGGTATGGGGTTGGTGTCCTGGGCTCGGGGGGCACCAAGTCACCACACTGAGCTTCAGGCTCTGCCTCAGTGCCAGGCAAACTTGGCGCAGCCAGGTGAAGAAGTCCGTGAGTGCCTCTAGCCCAGCCAAGCATTTGGCAGGAGCTCAGAAACTCTTCTTTAAAAAATGTGAATTTAATCAGAGACTCTCATTGGCACACAGAGTGACTCTTCCAAACCACATTGGCAGACGTTTCCTTAAGGTTTCCCCCTCAGCCCCAAAATACATTAGCATGTTTCAAAAGGTTTGGTCTGCAAACAAAATGAAATTCTTCAGTAATCCTTAATCTGGGTTCTCATTGATTATTTTTCAGACATACTTCACTTCCCATCAGAACCTGTCCTCTAAGGTTCGCCACACTGGTCTGACAGAAAATATCCCACCAAAGCCCCTGTGTGTGTGTGGTTGGGGGGCTGTGGGGGTTGGAAGGCTTCCATCATGGCTGCTGACACGCTGAGGAGAGCCCTTGGGCGGCTTCTGCACACCGAGGCCAGAGTCCTCTCCAGAGGCCGTGCCCCTATGTCAGGCCTGCTTAAATCCCCAGACTGAGGTCCACCTGCTTCCCGGACCCCTGACCCCTGCCCTCTCTGTTCTGTCCACAGTGAACGTTTGGAGTGTCCCCTCATAGGTCGTGATTAGATGGTGTTATGGGCTGAATTGTGACCCCCCCTAAATTCATTTTAGATCCCTAACTCCCAGTCCTTCAGAATGTGACTATATTTGGAGATAGGGTCTCTAAAGAAGTAATTAAGTTAAAATGAGGTCATTATTAATACCCAATATGACAGGTGTCCTTATAAGAAGAGATTAGGAGACTGACACACACACAGGGAAGACTATGTGACACAGTGAGAAGACAGCCAGCTGCCGGCCGAGGAAAGCAGCCACCAGAGAAACCAACGCTGCTGACACTGATCTTAGACTTCTGGCCTTCAGAACTGAGGGAAGAAATTTCTGTTGTGGTACTTACGGTAGCTATGGCCGCCTTAGCAAACTAAAACAGATAGGGCCTCCCAGACACCTGATGCCACCCTTACTTGCCTCCTTCAGATTCCCCAGCAGCCCCAAGGGGAATGAAATGAGAGCAGGCAGAGTGGAGGCAGGAAGGACCTGGGGTACTTGGATGTGGGGCTCAGTAAGTTTTTACCTTATCAGCCCACCGTCAGGAGTGATAGGCAAGGAGAGGGAGACACCATTGAGAATACGACTTGCCTGGGGCATGAAGTGGCAGGACTCAGAGAAGCAAAGAAGTAACTATTTCAGGAGGGCACCTGCAATGCCAGACTAGCTCAGTGGTTGAGCGTTTGCCTTGCAATCACATGGTCCAGGGTTCAATTCCCAGCCCCAGCCCACGGAAACCCATATGCTAAACTGTGGTACAACTGGTAATCGCTGGGATGGCTCGGTGAAGGTTCTTGCCTCCCATGTGGGAAGCCCCCGGTTCTGTTCCACATCCACCTGTGTGGAATGAAGCCATGTCACAACTAATGATAAGCGACTATGGGGACTGCTCTGGGCCGTCCTCACTCTCCCCTCTCTCTCATCTTCTCTCAAACAATAAAATAAATCTTTAAAAAAGGGGGGAATGGGACTGAAATAAAGGGGCCAGAAGAAAGCCCATTAGCAGGCTAAGTGATGAGCATCCCTTTCCAGCTCATTTCCAGCTTAGCTCTTTCAAAGTCAAGCCTAAAGCAGGAGCCTTCTTACAGGAGAGAGAAGGTGGTGAGGGATTTGTCCCCAGGAAGGCTCCTGGCATGGCTATAACTAGTAGCCCTGAGTGCTAGGATTAGCAAAGTGTGGAATGCGTAAGGAGGGACCTGAGGTCTCACTCACTGTCTGCGCGGTCCGAGAAAGGCTCATCACTTCATTCTCAGAGGTACCAAGGCAGCTCCAGACTCCAACCCAGGTCTTCTAACTCCAGAGCCCACAGCATGAGTTGTGCAGCCCAGTTAAAAAAGGTTTCACAAGGACTTAGGTGGGACAGCTTCAGTGGTGAGGCAGTGAGGTCAGGCTGGTCTCACCCATGACGCCTCCTTCTATAGTTCCTGTTGTGTGCATCACACATACACTCATGTGCCTGTGTGTGCACACACATGCCCATACACATACCCCACATGCACACACTCACATTCATAGACACGCATCACATAGGCATACACATGTGCACAATCTCACACACATACATGCTGACGTGTGTGCACACTTGCATGAACACATGCATATACATTCACACACATTCTAGTCCCATTGCCATGTGAATTTGCCCTTCATTAAGGTTGCACCATCAGGGAAAGCTGGGATGGCTCAGAGGGTTGAGAGCTCACTTTGAAGCCCCAGGGACTGAGAATCAAATCCCAGCCCTGGCCCATGCGGACCCACATGCTGAACTGGGGTGTGTCCCCAGTTCAGTTCTTGCTGGGGCCTATGTGGGAGGCTCCAGGCCCAGTTTCTGCCCTGTGCAGCCCTGTGCCCTCCCTGTGGAGTGAAACTATATGGAAAACTAATGTGAACTATGGAGACTGCTCTGGGCCCTCCCCCTTCTCTCTGTCTCTGTTTCTCTCTGTCAAAAATCAATAAAATAAATCTTTAAAAAAAGAAAAAATAAAGATTGCACCATCAGGGGAAGCTGGGATGGCTCGGTGGGTTAGGCGCTCACTTTGCAGCCCCAGGGACCGAGGATCGAATTCCGGCCCCAGCCCGTGTGGACCCATATGCTGAGCTGGGGAGTGCCCCCAGTTCGGTTCTCACCAGGGCGGGACCCCGGCCTAGTCCCTGCCCTGTGTAGCCCCGCGCCCACCTGTGGAATGAAACTATGTGGAAAAACCAATGATGTGCAACTATGGAGACTGTTCTGGGCCCTCCCCCTTCTCTCTGTCTCTGACTGTATCTCTCTCTCTGTCAAAAACAATAAATAAATCTTAAAAAAAAAAAAAAATTGCACCATCACACAGGGCTAAAAACAAGATGCTGTGGATGGTACCAGCCCACACATCACACAAAGGCACAATGAAATAAATGGACAGACTTTGCTTTTTTTGTGAGATGACCCTCCTTGGAGACCCAAAGTTTAGTAGATTTTACTTCAACTGTCTCCTGAAATGCCAAAATACATTCTAATTGCTTTATGATTTGTTTCACAACTCTAAGTTGGAAGTGAATTCAGTTTTAGAAGTTGATATTACCCATTTGAAAGCACTTTTCCCCCACAGTCTGTGGCCACATCAGAAAATTAAAATTTTCTCATTTACCAACATGAACTGAAGCAGATGTTTGTGAGCCCTCTAATTCACTACATTAATCCTGAACATTTGGGAAGTTTGTGCCAAGTTGCATAATCACAAACCAGCCTAACTTATTAATTAAAGCAAGTTTATTAGGTGTTTAAAGCCCTTTTGCAATGAAAACCCTATATAATGACTTTCATGAATAATTAGATTTTTACTTTGGTCATAAATGTAATTTTTTTTTATTTAAATAAAGAAAATCTCATTCTGCTCAAATAAGAGACTGAAAGAAAATAGGGTTATGAAGTTAACTCAGTCTTTGCTTTTATACAACAACCAAGTCACATTTCTCCATCACTGAGTAGGAGACTGGACATATGTTAACACCATTTTTACTTCTGCATGGCCTTAATAGACTGGCAGGATCCAAGTGTTAAAAAGATCTCAAGGTCAGCCATGTAACTAACTATGGGACCTCTCCTCCAATTAGCAAAGAGACATAGGCATTCCTTCTGGATTCAGTCAAAGAAAGCAATCTAGTAAAAACAGTCATTTTAAAGGATGCCAGGGTGGTTCAGCGGTTGAGTGCTTGTCTGACAATCATGAGATCGGGGTTCAATTCCCAGCCCCAGCCTGTGCAACCCATATGCTGAACTGCAGCACAACTGGTAACCGCTGAGATGACTCAGTAGTGAAGGTTCTTGCCTCCCATGCGGGAGGCCCCCAGTTCAGTTCCTGCCTCGCATGGCCCCACATCCATTTGTGTGGAATGAAACCATGTCACAGCTAATGATGTACAACTATGAAGACTGCTCTGGGTCCTCCTTCCTTTTCTCTCTAACCATTTCTCAAAAAAATAAAATCTAAAAAAACAGCCATTTTTAGGATGTGTTTGGTGTGCTGAGCACTTTGGACATAAACTTGTTTAATCCCCACAGAAACCTTAGCAAGCAAAGATGATAATCCCCATTTAACTGATGGGCAAATTGAAGTTTGTAAAAACAGCTATTTATCCAGTCACACAGCTGGGATATGGTAGAGCTGAGAGGCGAACCCAAATCTGTTTAAAGCTACAGCCTTGCCCGCCACTCTACATGTTTACCACCTACTGCGGATGTCCAGGCTGACAGAAGAAGCTGCTGCCACAAACTAAATGACTGCTTCCAGGGGCTCTGCCAGGAGTCAGTGGCAGGGGCTCGGGACAAGGCTCAGGCTACCCAGGTTCTGCTGCCGCCAGGGGCCAGTCACCCTCTCTGAAGGGTGAGGCCCACCTCACAGCAGGTTGTGTGGCTGGGGTGGGGGCTGTTAAGAAACAAGAGGACATGTAGGTGAACGCTTCTGCCCAGGGTGGGCACAAAGAAGGGACTCCATCATTCCTCCTAAGCCTCTAGGAGGGCACTGACGTGCCTTTCTTTAAAATGACATCTGCAAACTTAGTTTTTTCTCCCAATGGTTTGTGCTTAGTCCTAAAATATGTTCCCGGATATGATGAAGGGATGTCTTCTGAGTGTCTGTGTCAACAATTAAAGATTAATCCTGATCCTACACATGGAGAAAATTGAACAGAGAGGGAGCTGGAGTCGTGTGTGGCCTCCAGAGAATGTTCCCAAACTGAGTTACAGTTGTTCACAGAATTAGAAGTCGCAGAGGAAACCAAGTGCCGTGCCGGCCGGGCGACAGGATGCTTGAGGAAAAGCCTCTGCACCAAGCCAACCGGGATCCTAATTCTGAGATGGCATCTTCGGGCCATTTCCAAATCTTATTTTTTTTAAGATTTTTATTTTATTTTATTGTTTTTTGACAGAGACAAAGAGAGACAGAAAGAAAGGGGAGGGCCCAGAGCAGTCTCTACAGTTGTACGTCATCAGTTTTCCACATGGTTTCATTTCATGCAGGTGGGCGGGGGCCGTGCAGGGCAGGGACTGGGCTGGGGGCCGCCTGCATGGGAGGCACGTCCCCTTGAGCCAGGGGCCAAACCAAGGGGCAAGAACTAAAATGGGGCCTCCCGAATGGGAAGCACTCCCCAGTTCAGCACATGGGTCCACACGGGCCAGGGCCAGGATTCGATCCTCAGCCCCCAGACTACAAAGCAAGTGCTTAACCTGCTCAGCCATCCCAGCTTCCCCAAAATCTTGGTTTAAGGCTCTCTATCATTCATTGCTTTATGCTTTACAATAACAACATGTCCAACTGAAATAAAGTTTCCAACAAAGGACAGATTGAACATACCGGTACTTTGCTCATCATAAAGCTTGAAGTGTGACTTCATAATGGCCAGACAGTTTTGGAATACAACAGGAGGAATGTGTACCTCATGGATACACTTGGATGTTCCAAAATCAAAACCAAAAAAACAAAGCCCTAAAGACATTCCTCTACATCCTAAGGAATAACAAAAGAGACTTCCCACACACCGTTGGCTGTGCCATTATCTATGTCAACATAAATGGGCAGGAGGCCTAGATGCTATGTTGATAGAAGGATGCAGACTCCACTGACTAGATCCTACGCAGTCATGAAACATGACCATAAAAATTTGCAGCACCTGCAAAAATGATTTTGATGTGAGGTTGAAATACACAGGAGCAAGGGCTTCATGCCGTGCACTGTGTGGTTACAATTAGGAGAGTGTAAATCTGTCTGTGGATAAGACCTGGAAGGGAGTATGCTGAAAGTTAAATCGCCCTCGCTTTACAGTAGTGAGGTTATCAATAACCTAATCATATTAAATCAATGTACATTTGGTCATTTTTTTAAAGATTTATTTTATTGTTTTTGACAGAGAGAGACAGAGAAAAGTGGGGAGGGCTCAGAGCAGTCTCCACAGTTGTGCATCATCAGCTTTCAACATGGTTTTGGTTCCACACAGGTGGGTGGGGGCCATGCAGGGCGGGAGCTAGGCCGAGGGCCTCCTGCATGAGAGGCACACCCCATCAAGCCAGGGGCTGATCCGGGGGGCAAGAGCCAAGCTGGGGGCTTCCCACATGGGAAGCAGGCCCCAGTTCAGCATATGGGTCCGCATGGACTGGGGCCGGGATTTGATCCTCAGTCCTCCGTCCCTGAGGCTGCAGAGCAAGCACTTTACCCGCTGAGCCATCCCAGCTTCCCCGCATTTGGTGGGTTGTTTTTTTTTAAAGGAAGAAGGGTTGCCGATCTGGTGTGCTATTTCCCAACATGGGGCCTAACATGTTGGATAAAGGAGGTGCTCACATCTCAACCGTGGCTGCAGCAGCTGGAATGCTGATGAGCATGCCCAGGACAAAGAGAAAAGCATCTACACTTGCTCAGTGAAGAGCAAGCTGGAAAGAACCCTGTCTCTCACCAACACCGAGCAATGCAGGCTGGTGGGGCTGAAATTAGAGGAAGGGGCGACACCTGTGGAAATCTGTGTGCAGACAAGTGCTTCCCTAAAAGTGGATTATGCCAATGCCCTGTGGGGCCCTGAAAGGGAAGGACAGCAGGCCCAGTGCTCCCAGGTCACCTACCACACAGATCATTCCATCCAGACCTCCCTTCTCTATCCCGAACCGCAAGTCCTCCCCACAGCCTGAGCAGCGCTCTCACCTCACCTGTTGAGAATTGAGGCTCCAAGGGGCTGAGTGACCAGCCTGGGCCACACAGCCTGCAGGTGGTGGGTGGCTGCTGTAGACTGAATGTGTCCCCACCATTTCCTATGTTGAAATCTTATCCCCAGTGTGATGGTGTTAGGAGGTGGGATCTTTGGATGGTGGCAAGGACATGAGAATGCAGCCCTCAAGGATAGGATTAGTGCTCTTACAAAAGGGACCCTGGAGAGCTGCCTTGCCCCTTCTCCTGGGTGAGGACACAGCCAGCTATGAACCAGGAAGCGGGTTCTCATCAGACGCCCAATCTGCCAGTACCTTGATCTTGGACTTCCCAGCCTTCAGAACTGTGAAAAAGAAATGTTTGCTTTTAAACAAAACAGCTGTGAGAACTAAATGTTTTGTTGTTCTGTTGCCACACAGTTATAGTGGGTGGAAGGAATAAGACAGGGGCCCTCTGACTCCTTGTCCAGTGCTTCCTCTTCCAAGCTCAGCTCCCCTCAAAGCCACCATGACACTCAGCTCCAGACAAGGTTACGGCAACCCCCAAGCCACACGTACCTCCTTTTCCAAGTCACTGGGACTCAGGGCGCCCCCACTGACTCCTCAACCAGGCCAGAGGAGTGGGCCCCCCACCCATGAGAGCACTCCCTGGGAAGTCGAGGAAGGTGGGCCCAGGAGCAGGTGGTCCTGACTTGGGGCACGTCCACACTGCCATAGGCTGGACACTGAACTCATACAAAGGGGGAGAGGACACCCCACACTTCCCTTCAGAGAGAAATGAAGATTTCCATACTGCTATAAGACTCAAATTCATCAACATACATAAATGCCTACAGAATAAGAAGCCTGCCTGCCCCATTAGATCCTTTAGCTGGGGGGTCCTGGAATAGCTCAGCAGCTGAGCACTCGTCTTGTAATTGCGAGGTCTGGGGTTCCATTCCCAGCCCTGGCCCATGCAACCCCATATGCTGAACTGCAGTGCAATTGGTAACCACTAGGATGGCCTGGCAGTGAAGGTTCCTGCTTCCCATGCGGGAGGCCCCCAGTTTGGTTTCCACCCTGCACAGCCCCATATCCACCTCTGTGGAATGAAACTATGTCACAACTAATGATGCACAACTATGGAAACTGCTCTGGGCTCGCTCGCTCTCTCTCTCTCCCCTTCTCTCAAACAATAAATCTTAAAAAATAAAATTAAAAAATCCTTTACCTGGATTTCAAGCCACTGTGGAGGAATTAATCCAGATCGTGGCTCTAGCCTGTTGGCCAAGCCTCTTTTGGATTGTCACCTACTTGATTTTACTGTCCCCATGTCCTCTCCATCTTCTAATAACAACACTCCAAATTGTCCTTGGAGGGCCATTTTCCACTCCTGGTCCTTTCAGTTCCAGTGGGGTACACACATGTGTACCCAGGCACTCCTCCCCCCAAAGCCTGGCTGATCAGACTGTCCCGCTGGCCTCGATGGCCAGTGCAGGCCACCCACATTGACCACCAGCATGAATCAAGGGGCTTTGGCTGCAACTGTCGGGAAAGAGAAAGCAATGCTGAGGATGCGAACCTGCCATCACGAGCAGCCGTCTTGCTATTTCACAGGAGTATGGGGCTTCCTGAGAAATATGGAGCCAGTACCAAGAACACAAAATCAAGGCACGTGTAGCTGTGCCTGAGCAGACACTTGCCTGGACATCTCAGTTACACAAGCCAATAAATTCCCTTTTTACTTTAAGCCAGTCAGAGCTTGGGTCTGTCACACTGCTATTTGAAGGTACAAGGATCCAAAGGCATCTGGAAAGGCTGAATCTAATGCAATGATATCGGTGAGGGTGAGAGGGATGACATCCTGTTCTGGGGACCAGGATTCTAACTGCACTTGCACTGGAAGGGGATTTGGAGCCATGGTGAGACACAGCTGCTGAGAAAGCCGAGGGGACCTACGGGGGTGGTGGGGACAGATGGGGGTGTGGAGAGCTGCCTGGACACACCTAATGGGTACAAGACACCACGTGTGATTTCAGGTGCACTGCCTCCTTGGTCCTCAGAGCAACTAGGCCAGTGGCCTCCAGCCTGAGCAGCCTCTTCCACTTAAGCACACCGTGATGTGCAAGTGTTACCATCCCTATGTATGCTGCAATGTGGAAAAAGTGGGAAGCAGGGCCCTAAGCATAGAGGCCACTCAGGTAAGTTACTTTGAGCTCAGAACAGCATCTGCTTAAGGATTAAAGACCATAAACAGCAAAGCATGGGATTGTTCAGGAGAGAATCCCAAACATGCCCACCTTGCCTGTGACTATGGCTGGAGGTGGAGCCAGAGAGGACGGCCCTGGGAAAGCCTGTAGTGACAAGCTGGATGGTTATGAAAACTGCCCATCCTCCTGCCAAAGCCACAATTCTCTTTCAGTGGCAATGTGCTCAGCCTCAGAGGATGAATCAAGATTGGCCAAAGCCACCTGTGTCAATACCATTACCCTGGCCAGTGACAGGTTGATGGTGACCATATGCCCTGGTTCTGGGTGGTGGCTGTAGGGAAGTCTGCTGAAAGATCCTGGGAGTGTCCCCTCAACTCAAATAAAAGAGAAAGCCTCTCAAGAAGATGACTCTTTTTACTGACTCCTTCCCTTCTGCCTTGCCCACTCTTGTGTGAAGACTCATGATTAGAGCTGCAGCAGCCACCTTGTGACCATGAGGAGAAGCAAGAGGATAACAGACACTGACCTGGCACCCAGTCATGGTCAAGTGGCTGAACTAACCCAGGATCTTCTGACTGACTTTTCTGGTTATGTAACATAATCCAATGACTGTACTGTTTAAGCGACCACACTCAAGAATTCTGTTACTCTCCATCAAAAGCGTACTCACTGACCAACACTTCCTCTACATTATTATTTGCTCATCACTCCAAATGGTAGTTACCATCAGAGCAGGGAAGGAGGTGGTGCTCAGGAAGCTGAAGAGGTTAGATGCAAATGGTAGAACCAGAAGCCCATGCACCATCTACCCTCCTCTGCCCGCTGGTATAAAGGCTTTCAGTTCACAGATTCCCTGACTTCAGGAACAATGCCACACATCTTCAAAGCCAAGGTATAGAATCCACTTCAACAATTCCAAAACATGTTTGTGAAAGGAATGCCCGACAGTTGGCTCATTCTAATCATGCTACTAGGATTATAAAGCTTTCCCAAACTGTCACAAAACAAGACAAACAAACAAAAACAACAAAAAAGACAGAATGGAGAGAGAACGTGAGCATGCCAGGAAGAACTGGAAAGAAACTTTTGGGTTCTGAAACCAGAAAATGTCAAGGGCCACAAATGTAGCCACAATCTACACCCCATTCCCAGTTAGTTGTGCTATGGAATTGAAACTTGTCCTCTTTATTAAGTTGTACACCACAGAGCAGTCCCAACAAGCAACAGATGGTCACATAGCTGAAAAAGCTACATTTGATCCTGGGTTTTATGGTGACAACCAGTACATATGATGGTAACAAAGAAAAGTACTTGAATTTTACCATTAGTGTCTGCGTATTTCACGTTTTCAAACTGACCGAACAATGGAAGATCAACAGCCAACAATAAATCCATTGTAGGCTGGAAATGGCCTCTTCTGGATACAACTAAATATTTCTTTAATCCTTGCATGAAACTTCTTACTGTAGTATGAAAGCCATAATACACTCTAAAATTTAAGCCTTTGTAACATGGCAACTATTGGTATAACTACTGGGTGTTGATACCTTAGGTGACCCACTGGAAGTACCTTAAAAGCACAATATCAGATGCTTGTTTTGGATTTATATTTTGGGGTCATACTGAAGATACCATTGTTAATGACTCTTGCTCCAAATTCTTGTTTTTATGTTCTAAAAACCATTTATTTTATTTTGTACCATGGAGAAGAGGTTTCAATAATGACAAGTGACCATGAATATTCCTTTATTGTAACTGGTGAATCTATATTTATCAGGCACATCAGCCAGTCCCAAGTTATTTCACAGTTCTGTTTCCTAGGCAACAAAGACAGTGGGGTCCTATATTAGCAGTGGCTTTTGTTGGCTAATTTTTTTTTCCTTCTGACATTAAAGTTGTGTGTGGTTGGCAAGGATTTCGCTCCTTTAATTCAGATGTGGTTTCTGCCTCTGAAATTCTGAAAATAAGTTTGTTGCTCAAAGGATGAGCTGTAGGCACCACCACACACCACAGTTTCAGCGCAGGCTTAACGAGGCTTCTCTGAGAACAGGCTAGAACTGAAAAACATGTTCACATGCAAATGCTCTTTCCTTAAGATATTTTCAGCTCAATATTTATTTGTCTTTCATGTCTGAGAGTTCAAAAAAGTATCTTCATACCTATTGAAAGCCGATGGTCAGCCCTCCCTTGTGTGCCTACCAAAGCCCCTTCATCTCAGTCAGGGACTCTCAGGGTCACCGGCCAGGTGGCATCCATTTCCCATCCAGCGACATTTGCAAGAAGGGTGGCTTATAGCAGGAACAGACTGGCCCTGGGAGAGAGATTCCTTCTGACAGGGGATACCCCAACAGCCCCAAGGGCTCTCACTGGCATCTCTGCTACTCCACTGGCAGGAAAACTGGCCAGTCAATGCTGTGAGCACACACCCCTCGAACACCAAGTTAGTTAGTAGCAAGCTGTGTTGAGTTGTCCTGTGATAACACCAGCCTGTGGAATAGTAAAGCAAATTTCAAGTGGAAATTCCAGGATGCAGATGTTCCCTTTGCTTTTCTAATGAAGAGGTAGGGAAGGAGGGAGAGAGGATGGGAGGCAGACAGAGATATAGGGCAGCCAAACTCTGCCACTCAGTTATTGTTGAAGCAGCACAGATTGGTGCCTCAGGAGGAGGCAGGAGGAGGCCACGAGGTCTCTCTTAGCTGGTCCCCACAGTTCAGGGCTTCAGGATTGATACTTCTCAGAAGTGGGTGCTTCCCCCGAAGCTCCTGCCTAGTTGAATGGACACAATTTGCAAGTTCCTTGTGAAAGGTTTTCCCAGGATTTCTGATTTACTCAATCCAGGCTTGAGGTACATTTTCATTAAGAGGGGCCTCCTATTCGAAAGAACAGCCACAGTTCTACCACTAAGAGGTAGAAATTTTACTGGCCCTCCAACACCCTGGTCTCTGGGAATTCGCTAAAAGACAATGGGCTGCAATTATGAAACCATCACCTTGAGGACTCAGGAGAGATTTCCAAAGTCTGCAGGCATTTCAGGGAGAAAAAAGGAAATCATTTCATGAAGCAGCAATTTTGCCCAAAACCAAGCAAGAAGAGATGTAATGCTGGCTTAGAAAGTGCCTAAGAGTGCAGAGAAAGAGAGCATGCCAGCAAGAACTGGAAAGACACTAAGTGACCAAGAAATAGGTATAGTGAACTAGGAGGTGAGGTGTCTTCTCCCATCCCCCTAAAGATTCCAAATTAGCTCAAGGATAGATAGACTGCTTAATACATTACTAAAGATCACAGCTCTGAAGTTCCAGGGATTGGTTATAACGGGTGCCTGCCCTCTCCTCTACCCTGAAACATGTGCTTTTCATACTACACCTGAAGATGCCCTCCGTTGGGCAGACTCTTGGGACCCTGGGAAGCCACCTTTCCTGGGAGGAAGAGGGTGGCTCGGGCAAGGGAAGCTCTGGTCAGTCCAGCCTCTGTCTGTCCTATAGGGTGGTGCACTGCTGCTCAAAAGGTAGAGGTTTTGATGAATCTGATGGGTGAGGGCTTTGAGGTCCCAAATGTGAGCTTTGAAGACACACAGGACAGCAACTTTAATAGAAGTGTCAGAGTCTCATTTGTGTCCAAGAAACTCATGAAAACTCAGGATGAGTCTATCATCAGCCAGGTGGCACAGCCTGAAACCAGAAGCCAGGTTTTCTGGCCCTGACTGTGTTTTTTCCCCCTCACCCTACCAATCTGATGCAGGCATCCCTCAGGTCTCGGTGGCAGGGAATGCGCGCTCCGCTGCAACAACCACAAAGCACAGCATCTACAGGACGTTGCTGCTCCGAAACAAACTTTCTTGGGGGCTGAGGGTGGGCAGGCTGGGCTGACCAGAGCCCTTGCAAGGCCCAGGGCCTGGGGTCTGTCTGAGGTTTCCCTCCACAGTGGCCGCAGGCCTGCTGGGAGCCTCATGTCTCTCCAGGTACAGCAGCTACTCCCGGTGACCAGAGTCACGCCCCAGACGCTTCCCGCACGAGCCTCCTCATCATCCCGGCACAGAGGAGGAGCCAGGCGCCCACGCAGGCGGGCAGTGACCCACCTGAGCGCACATACCCCTGGAGACTCGCCCCCAGGTCTGTTATTTCAAAGTCCGTCCTCTCCTCTCATCGCCTCTGCTCATCCCCAATATAGCCCTTCTAGCTCTCTTTTCCCACGACCCCAGGCCCTGGAACTCGACCCAGAGCTGGAGCGGGGACAGCAGGACCCCCCTCGAAGCCGGCATCCCCCCACCTCCGCCTCCCGCGCAGGCCGCCCAGGGGAACTAGCGCTCAGAGAGCCGGCGGGCGACCTGTCCACAGGGAGACAACCACACTGCTCGGGGCTTCGAGCGCGCAGACACTTGCCCAGACCGACACACTCCCTTCCAGTGGGACCCCTCCCGCCCCGCGCCCCGCGTCTCACCTCACTCAGCAGGCGCTCCAGGTGCGGCTCGGCCCAGGCGGCCAGGGAGCCTGGTGGCTCCTCGCGCCACAGCAGCTCCCGCTCCTCCTCCAGTGCCGCCACCCGGCCCTGGAGCGCGGCCGCCTGGGCGCTCAGCAGCAGGCAGGCGGCCGCCGAGCCCGCGGAGAGCAGCAGGCACAGAGCGCTCACCGCCCAGGTCCCGGCCGCTGTCGCGGGGCGCCCCTCGGCGCTGCAGCCTGCCGGGCCGCCCTTCCGCGCATCACCACCGTTGCGCTCGCTCCGACTCATGGCGCGTTCTTCGCGCGTGGGCTGTGGGAGGAGGCAGTGCAGAGCTGGGGTCCCGGGCTGAGCGCACGCGGAGCAGGCGGAGAGCCCGAGGCACGAGGTCGGCCGGGCGCAAGGCTTGGCCTTAGGGCAGCAGCGATTGTGGGGTAGCAGCGAATCGTGGAGCACGCCCCCTTCCCCACCGCCAGCTCCTCCACCACGGCCACTTTGGGCCGTTTCCTCTATGCAAATAGACCCTGCCCGAAAAGGAGCCGGGACCCACCCAGGGGAGGAGCGGCCCGGCCAGCTCCAAGCGGCGAGGGGGCGGGGTGGGAAGGGAGATAGCTCCTCGGAGACCCCCGCGCCTGGCGGACCCCATGCTGCGCACCTCCGCCCTCAGCGCCTAAGGGCGCTGGGCTGCACCCGCACCTCTGCAGCTCCCCAGTCTGTGCTCCCTTTGCGGTCCCAAGAGGTCTGAGGTGTGCCAATAGACTCAGAGCGCTTTCTGCGGCCCACACCTCACTGGAGTACCATTCATGCCCGGCGAAAATTCCCCTAAATTTGTGGATTAACCTTTCTGTCAATTTTTTAAAAGTCAAAATTTCAAACTCTGAAAAACTTAGTGAGTCGTCCTAGATGGCGCCTTAGCGCCCCTTGGTGGCCGAAAGCGACCTCTGCACGCTCACATTGAGAGACTTTCATAGTAGATAGCGCCAAGCAGAAAGATACATCTTAGAATCAATTCTCTCAATGTATTCCGTGCTACACATGTGCTGCTGGAAAGCAGAAATTGTAAGACTTTGTTCCTGACATATAGAGAGCTTTCACTTTAGAAAATTGAGACAATATAAACAGGAAAAAAATGGAGGAAACTTTTGTTGAACTGATGACTTAATTCTGTAGTAGAAACACTTGGCCAAAAACAATTTTCTACTATGCACATTTAACCTTTTTTTGCTGCAAATATAAAGCCTGAACGAGAAGTGGCCCTCATTGTGTTTTCAAGAGAGGGGAGAAAGGCTGGAAGTCAGGTGGGATTCCCTGCTCCCTCAGATTCCTCTACCAGGCACATGTAAATTTATATCCTAAAATCGCTCCCAAGTAACCACTAACTCCCCTAATATTCAAATAAAAACAATAAACTGCTAGTTTAGATCGTCATAATTTAGGAAACCCCACAACTGTTTTTGAGAAGAAAAAACAACTTGTTATATCTATCATCCCTCTCACTCTCTGGGTATTCATATAGTATTAATTTCTGTGGATTATTAACTCTCAAAACTGTTGAGACCCTCCAGCTGACATTCCTTCTTCAGCCCTGAGCTGGGAGGAAAAAAATACCTGAGATCAGAATAAAACAGAACATGTTGTACATTTTACCTATGCAACTTTGTAGCTGTGACCTTAGGTAAATTGGGGTCTTGGTGCTGTGCTATAATCTAGCATATACCCAATAATCTGAAAAATAGTTGCTAAGTAAACTGGATTGCTTACTCTGAATAAAGGCTAACATCACATTACAAGTTAACATTTTATTCTTACAACACATATATAAATTGTCCTCACCTATCTTTGTTAATGTTACTGCACTATGTTTATACTCTACTCCTGAAGCTTCTATATATTCAAATAAGCCATGCTCACTGGCCTTTGTTCTTGCTCATTACCTCACTATCTGGAATATCCTGCTCTCAGATCTTTGAACAAGCTTCTCCTTATCCTTCAGTTCAAAGTCCCCAGGTCCTCAAATCTCACCACCTCTGAAAGACCTTCCCAAACTACCCAACCTAATGTGGCTACATCTGAGTTCCCTTCAGGATTGCTCAGGGGGTCGGGGCATTTATCACTACCGGTACTTGAAGTTACCTTTTTATTAACTGTGTCCCGTTTGTCTTGTTCACCACTATTCACATTGTTGGTTCTCAATAAATATTTAAGTGAACTGAGGAAAGGTGAAAATGTTTACTATCTACAACCCATCTTCAAAGGCAAGAAAATCCTGTCTTGTCAGCTGGGTTCCATCCTCAGACTGAAGTCTGAATATAGAGACTTTACAAAGGGGAAGGCTAAGGGAAACCAATAGGGGATGCTGGCCAAGCACCCTGGGGTATCAACAGTGGGAGGCCATTACTACCCCTAGCTGAAGGAGGGAGGGAGGTGTAAGAACCCAGTGACTGCTTAAGGTCTGCTTAGCAGGAGCTGTGGCCCTTGGCCAAGGGACACCACCTTTTCAAAACCATGGCTTATAACTGTGAACAGCAGTTTGCGGCAACCCTGTCAAGTGATTGACCAGGGCTCAGACTCTTTTGAATAACCAATGTCACCCCAACAAATTTAACAAGAAAATATATATATTTTACAAGAAAGGGATTTGGGTCAGGTAGGGTTGACAACCACTGCAAAAAGAAGTAACTAATGATGATAACAAAAAGGTTTAAGTATATTCAAAATTCTGTTAAGAAGGTAGGGGTACTTAATAATTTTTTTTCCATTTCCAGCAAAAATGATTTAAATTATGCTATAAAAGGCTTAAAGCGATAAGCTTCAATTACCTGAGAATATCATTACATAGAATAAGCAGTGACACATGGGGAAAGTACCAAGTCTTGACATGTAATAAATACCTACACTCCAGGCCTGGCTCCACTAACCCATTTCCCATTTGCCGAGAGATTACTCGCCGGTGACACTTGCAGCTGTAGTGTTTACCTCAAGATAACTCATGGATTACAGCCCTAACTTTAACCCAAATGTTCTGTGCTTTCAAATTTACCACATGAAAAAATATTAAATACTGATTATATATGTTACCTTAGGATTAGAGACAAGTTCTGTTTAGAAATAAATCCATAAATAGTTTTTATATTTTTACATTGAAAACCATGTTGATGTAAAATTAAATGAAACTGGTAGTGAGCTGCACTTTTTTTTCTAAATGGGAAATGGGCTAAAAGCTCACAGCTATTTCAGACTCCCAGTTTTCTAGTTTGTAAAATGGAGATAATGCCAGGGACTAGATTTACTTTATCTGACACAACTAGAAAACTAGACAAATTGTATGAAATGGCAGTTTACAAGACACTGGACTGAGGTAATGAAAAGCAGTGACCCTTGGTAGATAGGAAGCAAATGAAGTGAGCCCAAGGATTGCTCTGCTTACTCTCTGGAGGTTTTTCCAGGCCACAGCACAGGGAGGGGTCCCAGGCAGAGCCTGATGTGAAGAGAGCTGCAAGTCCAGGGAAGCCAAGGCAGTTAGAATTGCAGGGTAGAGGAGTGGAAAGAGCTGCAGAGAATGCTTCACCTGAGGTCATCCCACCTGATAAAACTACCTGCAGCCACAAAAGAACCACCCAAAAGAATGAGAACTAATCATTAGAGGAAACAATCCCCACAGCTCACCGAGGCTTCGGATAATTCTTCCCACCAGCTACCAGCGGGCATAGAAAACCTGGCAATTCGGAGGGCACTCAGCAGAGGAAGTCCTCAAGGGGATGCAGGGATGGCTCAGCGGGTTAAGTGCTCGCCCTGCAGCCCCAGGGTCCCAGGATAGAGTCCTGGCCCATGGGAACCCATATGCTGAACTGGGGTGTGACCTCCAGTCAGTTCTCACCAGGGTGAGATTCCTAAGTGGGAGGCCCCGGGTTCAGCTCCTGCCCCAGAGGTCCCCAGCCAGTTTCTTCCCTGTACCCACCTGTGGAATAAAAACTGTAGAAAACTAATGACATGCAACTATGGAGACTGCTCTGGGCCTCTCCCTTCTGTCTACCTCTCCATCAAAAATAATAAACCTTAAAAAAAAATAAAAAAGGAACAATATATGGCTATGAATGTTAGACTTATTGTGGTGGTCATCTGGCTATACAAATATCAACTTAAAACAAGCTTGATTTCAATGGAATTTCTAGAAATAGTAAAAAATGATGTTATCAAATATTTATAAGAAATTCCTAACTACAAACCGTCCACACTTACACACAGGCCATTCTAAACCTTTACTGATCTTACTCAAGCTCCCAGCACTGTCAAGTAAAAACCTGGCACTTTCAGAAAGAGTTCAGAAGTACAAGGGAAAAGGCCATTAACAGTAGGAACCTGAGTGCACAGAGGGAGAGGAAGGTTGGCAGTAAACACTCACATAATGAACCCAGAGGTACCACCCTAACTACTGAACATTCCTCCTATCCTGCCTAATTTGAAATATACTTAAATTCCATATGTATTAGGCTTAAGAATTAGCAAATTCCCTTTGTGAAGAATGTAGATACTTTTCCAGGGGATGCCAGGATAGCTCAGCAGGTTAAGTACTTGCACTGCAACCGCAAGGTCCAGGGATCAAATCCCAGCCCAAGCAAAACCCGTATGCTGAGCTGTGGCACAACTGGTAACTGCCAGGATTGCAGTGGAGGTTCTCACTTTCTGTATGGGAGGGAGGCTCCCAGTTCCGTGCTCTGCCCCACATCCACCTGTGTGGAATGAAACTATGTCACACCTAATGATGTACAACTATGGAGACTGCTCTGGGCCCTCACCTCCTTTTCTTACCTTCTCTCAAAACAAATCTTAAAAAGATTTTTCCAAAAGGTAAGGGGATTAGCAATCAACTTCTTAGAAGAAATAATGTGGATATTTTTTTCTTTCCATCTCCTGAGATCAGATACTCTGAGAAATGAATTTATGCTAGAGAAGGTAAACATTAACTTGGGAACTTAAAGCCATTGTAGGGAAAAAACAGGAGGCTTAGAACAGAGGCAATGGGGGAAGCAGGGATGGCTCAGGGGGTTGAGCACTCGCTTTGCAGCTCCAGGGTCCAAGGATCAAATCCTGGACCTGGCCCATGTTGACACATATGCTGAACTGGGGTGTACCCCAGTTCGGTTCTTGCCAGGGCACATGCGAGAGGTCCCCCAGTTTGGTTCCTGCCTGGCGTAGACCCACACGTACCTGTGGAGTGAAACTACATGGAAAACTGATGATGAACAACTATGGAGACGGCTCTGGGGCTTCCACCTTCTCTCTGTCATAAAAAATGAAAGCTCAAAAAAATAAAAAACAACAACAAAAAAAGAGGCACTGGAAGGATGGAAATGGAGGAAAAAAAGGATGGCAGACATCTTAATCTCTACAAAAACACTGCGAAAATGTTCAGGAAAAATTTTTTGTCATCTAATACTCCTTCAACCCTTTTAGTGCAACGGGCCGATACATCGGCTCATACGTACGTTAATTACCCTTCGCATTTCTCGCTAGTACCGCTGGCAGAAGGTAGCACTAAGAGGGTTAAAACAACCTTACCACATATATAGTACAGTGTAACTATTCAGAAGATAGATTTTATTAAATATGTAGACAAGCATCAGAGGCCTAAGCATAATTTATGCAGTGACTGTGGTAAAATTTATTTCAGCTTTCTTAAAATTCCTATTCAACTTTAGGAATACAAGGAACAAGGCCTGGTTCCACCATGTCATACAAGAAAATTCCATGCATTTTATGTTTAAAATACACAAACAAGATAAAACTCTAATCTCTGCATAATGCACTTATGGAGATAAAACTTTTAACAACAACAAAAAAACCCTGTCTCAACAATTAATGAATTATACAACAAAAAATATTTCTACCTGGCCAACTGAACAGTTATCACTAGTTTTTGTTTAAAAAAATTGACATTTATCATATAGTTTTTAATGTGAAAACAGGTAACAACATGAAGAAATTCCTATAGTTCATGTAAAACTACCAATCAGGATCTGGAAATTTCCGCAGAGGTTTCTTCCCAAAGTGTTTTCCAATCAAACCACTCTTTCCCCCAGTAAAGATTAACACAAATAGAAATTGCTTAATAACCTCAATTCTCATAGGCTATGGTTTAAGTATTTATTAACAGGAAACAGATGTGAGACATTTTCAAGAATCTGTAAGATTTGGCATTAAAAACTAGAACCCCATCAGAATTCCTGTTTCTATGTCACTTACTAAATAGCTCTTAGAAAATACAGACTTCCAAAGTTTTCTAGTTAAGACTTTAATCTGAAATAAAGTCTGTATGTGGTTTTATTAAACCTGTCATGATGGACACACTGGATGCCTTCCCGTGAATGCTTATTACTAATGACATCACCTGATGAGACTGAACATAATACTTCTAATTTAATGAAATGCCAATGGTAAACATTTCTTAAGGGTCTGGTTTCTAATACTTGCCTACACAGTTAATAATACTTACTACTTGTTCAACAATTACAGGAAAAAAATTTAAGTTATGGAAAGTTCTTAATTTGAGGTGTGAAAAGAATACCATTAAGCATAAAGTAGTCAAGATTTCCTTTTACTCAAAAAAAAAAAAAGTCACTTCAAAGAGTCAACCTCCATGTACAAAAGACAGGATCAATCACATTTATCACCAGACACAAAGGATATTCCAAAGGTCTTTAAAAATGGTAATTGATCTCAAAAAGGAAAATTAACTTTTGTATTTCATTCATTATTAAGACCATACTTGTTTAACAAGATAATTATGCTATTGATACAAAACATACAGTATTTATACTTAACTGTACAAAATAATTTAATGTTTACAAAAATATTAGAATGTTTATAGAGCTGACTGACACAGTCTTAAGTAATCTCTTCTAGAGAAGTATACAGGAAGACCACTCATTTCCATTTCATTTCTTTTTTAATAAATCAAAGAAAGGATGCTGCAATGCTTCATCTAAGGTAATTCTTTTCACAGGATCATATTCTAACATTCTTCGAACCAGGTCAAACAGTTTCTCATGTTCTTCGTCATGACAAAGCATAAATTCCTGGGGAGAAAAATGTTTGTATTTAAGAAGATATTTTAAAATAGTTAAAACATTTTTTAAACTTTTAAATCTTTGCTCTCTTACCTTTAATGGTTTGCAGCGCCTCCTAACATATCTACCAGCAGAACTATGTTCATCCCAATCTAGCTGGTCATGGTGAAAATACTTGTGCTTTCTACAGGAAAAAGAAGTCTGAATTAGTAAAAATAACAGAAGATCCACATGTTTACCCTGCCCCCATTGTAATAGATAGAAGCTTAAGCATCTCTATGCATACAATTAAAATTAAAAAATCTCAGCAGTAATTATATTATCAGATAGCTTCTAGAATATCTTCCTTAATCTTGCATCATCAAAGTTTTTAGTAACCCACCTAAATTCTTCCCAAGTACCACACTAAGAACAATGCCAGCTTTAAAAAGAGGCTCTTAGAAGATCCATTCTTATAACTTTGTTTTCCTAGAGCTGGATGGGGCTGGAAATCTCTGAACAATTAACTGGGTGACTTCTGAGGTGCAGCTATGTTTGAAAACCACTCTAGTGTCTTGTCTAAAGACATACAGCTTGTTTAGCAACAGTATGGAATTCTAGCTTAGACTGATGACTCCAAAATCAAGCTCTTTTTACTACTCTATGTATTATTTTTACATCAACTTAGGAAAACATTTATGCAACAGTTAACTTCAATGTAAAAACTATCACATTTACTAGCTCACAGGTAAACATTGCATTGCTTTTTAAACACTTGACTTTTAAGATGAAATTCAAAATCTGCAGTCCTTGGAACAAGTAGTAACAACAAAGTTGGGTTTTCTGTGGTTTGAATCTGAAAGTATACCTTGTTTTCTGAATCATGTGTGCTGGTATGGGTCCTAATATCCGTTCCATCATTGCCAAGTGCTCTTTACTATCATGAGTCTGAAAAAGATAATTTTGCATTTTTCATTTCCCTACATACACAATAAAGAGAAACATAAGAAAATCGTACCAACATAAAAGGACTAGACAGTTTACACAATTTACATTACATTGTACTTCAAAAATGGAATAATAATGAATGAGCTATATTGTCTGGTGCCAACCCACTAAAATTAGTCTTTCTGAAATGGGTCAGCAAGGTACTGTGTAACAGAGATGTAACCGTTTGTTTAATGTAAAACTGAACAGTTTCCTTATTTATTTGCATTTCTTGCACTACTTAGTTGAGGAATGACTGGGGGAGATTACCAGAAATACTGTCTCATTTAACCAGTCCCTTAACCAAAATTAACCTCTGCTATCCAATAAATAACAACATATTTAACACTTCCTAATCCTAGGAAATAAAAATACAGTCCCAATAACTGTCACAGTACTGAGCTAGGTATGTGGGGACAAATTTCAAAAAGCTTGAGATACTAGCTCAAGGTCACACAGCCCCACAAATGAGGAAAGTTGAGCTATGAACACATGTAAAAACTCATTCTTAAACTATACAGTAATAGGGCTCTGGCTAAAGAAGAATAGAAAAAGCTGTCACACAGCTAAAATGGTATGCTCCTAGAGCAGACATTGGCAAGCCTTTTCTGTAAAGTGCTTGGTTGGTCACAAATGGTATTTGTCGCAGTCTTTTCAGGCATCAGGCAGGATATAGTTTGCCAACCCTTGTTCTGGAGAGCAGAAGCTGTGTGTAATTCTTGTTTAAATCTATCAACTATTGTGCCTAGCACACTGCTTTCAAAACATCAAGTACTTAATTCAGGACAGGAACAAATATTAGCTCCACAGTTTAAGTTCCTTAGTTGAAGAGCATTTTGGAGGATGGAATCCAAATACAAACCACATCTCAAACCAATGTTAATAATCTACACTTAAGACCTTGGAGTGGCTTAAAATCACTCATTACAAAGAAAGCATGCATTCTGCTCAACCTTTTCTTGACCATACAGCTCATTAGCACAAAACCAATCACCATACTTCCTCTTAAAACTGACTGATAACCATGGATCTACACATCAAACTGGCCTATAAACTTAAAAGTACTGTAAACAAGCTCTCTATTGATTAGATCAGTGGTGTCCAACCTTTTGGCTTCCCTGGGCCACACTGGAAGAATTATCGTCTTGAGCTCCAGATACAATACACTAATAATAGCTAATGAGCTAAAATAAAAAAGGATGCAAAAAAATTCAGTATTTTAAGAATTTGTGTTGGGCCTCATTCAAAGCCATCCTGGGCTACAGGTTAGACATGCCTGGATTACACAGAAACACAAGTCAGATGAGGTATTCCATAAGCAATAAACATGAACATTCAGTGATAGCCACCTAAAGGAGTCTGAACTCATCATCACAGCTTCCTCCCCACCCTATATACTGCCATGTCAAACCACCCTTGACAGTATGAGCCAAAATCTCTACAACCCCTGTCCCACAACCATAAAACACAACAGCCTGATCATATCACAACCCTACTTAAAGTTCTTCAATGACTGTACCATGCAAAGTTTTCACAACTTCTAGATTTCAGATGGAAGTAAAATTATGAGGGTAAAAGTGTAGATCTAAACATTTTCATAGAAGAGGCACTTTAAGGTACATCAAAATATCTACTTTTCTATGGTGAACAAGTCCATTCTGAATCAATCAACCTGCCTACGATCATCAGATCTCCATTTACATTATTCTTCCCTGTCAAGATTATGTTCCTTCGTACCTATACTAATTTACAGAAACTGTTTCTTCTCCTGGAATAGCCATCACACTCTCTAGCTTTCTGACCAACTCATACTCTTCCTTTTAGCACTGGCTTACACTCCCTACCTCCTCAGTGATGCCTTCTCTAAGGAAATTTACTGTAACTGTTTACCTTTCCTGAGTTCCCACTACACTTTCTACATTGACCATTACAGTAAATACATTACACTGTAGGTTTTCCCACATCCGTCTTTTGCATGGCATCCTTGAAATGTTGTCTTTTCATCTTTATACACTTAGACTTAAGTATAAAGGTAGTATTTATACTACCTTAATCAAGGTAGTATTCAGTAAGAATGCAACCTGTGCTCCATCCAAACATCACATCACATTAGGCACATTTCTAGATTTAGAGTCTAGAAATGTGCCTAGTGTCACAGGTACTTAATACTTAGAACAAAATACAACTTACCATTCCTGAATTCTTTTATAAAAAGGGGTGACTTGTTCATGGACATACTGAGTCAACATAACCAGAACCGAATTAAAACTGGCCACAGTAACACTAATTTAAATTTATAAAAAAGTTTCCATAACAAAAAATAGAAATAAGACATATAAACCATGTTAAAAACTCCAGTAACATGTAAAATGAACTGTGACATTCACTCTTAGTATTTCATTCAACCATGGTTGTAGAGGATAACAATTCTGCCTAAGTTTCAATCTTATGACTGACACTACAGCAACTTCTCAATATGGAAGCCATATTTTACATGCCTTTAACATGTAACTAAGTGATATTTACTAAATACATACCTGAAAGACTGTGAAACCAAGGTAGTATTCAATAAGAATGCAACCTATGCTCCAAACATCACAAGGCTGAGACCAACCTAAAGCTATAAAAACAAAAACATTATGCAGCAATTTTTAACTGCCAATATACTAATCCTTTATGTGAATGCTCTCTCTACATAGTTCATTTGGGAGAATATGACAGTAAATTCAAGGTTTATATTCTAAGTTTTATAACAACATCATGTTCTCATAGTCCTCCATATCCTTACATCACATTACAGTATTTTAACTTGGGAGAGGGGCATTTATGTAAAATAAGATGAACTAGCAAACATTTCCCAGTATATAATTACCAATTTGTGAAAATATTCCAGTCTTTGAACTACATGGGCAACAGGAGCACTGTTATACCAGTTCATGGTTGTTCCAGGAAAGTTTACATTTTATTAGTGCAAACATAGGTCGACAAATATCCTCAGACTGTAAATAACCCTTTACCAATTATCACAGCTGGATGACTGTCTTATTTCTTCCATTAAAAGAACACAGTCTTGGGAAAGCTGGGATGGCTCTGCGGGTAAAGCGCTCGCTTTGAAGCCCTGAGGACCGAGGATCGAATTCCGGCCCCGGCCCATGTGGACCCACATGCTGAACTGGGGTGTGCCCCCAGTTCAGTTCTTGCCGGGACCTATGTGGGAGGCTTCCGGCCCAGTTCCTGCCCTGCGCAGCCCTGTGCCCACCTGTGAAATGAAACTATATGGAAAAACTAATGTCAACTATGGAGACTGCTCTGGGCCCTCCCCCTTCTCTCTGTCTCTCTCTGTCTCTGTCAAAAATCAGTAAAATAAACCTTAGAAAAAAAAAAAAAGAACAGTCTTATATAAATTATAAAAGAATTATAATGGGTATTAAGTAGTTTCCCATATAAGCAAAAGTATAGAGCCATTTAAAGATAACACAGAGAGGAATCTATACATTGATGCTGTCTATATCATATATACTTTCTCCTTCAGAATTCTCAATGGCAACACTATGGTAAGAGTAAAACACCTAGCCTTCTTAAGCCTGTACTTAACTGCAAAGGAGATGAAAAGAGTAAACCATACAGATATTTTAATCTTTTAAAGATAAAATATTTAATGTATAAATAAAACCTAATTTAAAAGATATTTCAATTACTTTGTTATTTTTAAAATAACTGAAATTTAAAAATAAAGTAAGAAATAATATGTTCAAGGGCCCTGACTATGATTCAGTCATTTCTGGAAACTCTCACAGTGCTTATCATTTGAACAAATGGATAATGGAGCATGATTTCTACTTATACACATATACAAAATTTATAGACAGCAGAGCTTGAACCTAAGATGAAAGTTTTCTTCTCCAGACATTCCTCTCTCAGTCCAGCTTTTCCCCAAGTGACTGTAATCTAGGGCACACCATTCAAAGTCATCCCACTCTCTGATGAGTCAGTTCTCATATACTATGTAATTCTCCATCATTCACTTTCACCAACCTCACCTAACTTTATCTGTTTATTACCAACAACCAAGACATGAGATCAGCTTCCTTCTCAACTATAGCACCCCACTATATCTTCCTCATATCTAATTCTTCCTTAATCCTCAGAATTAACACTCTACAGACACAAAGGACACTTCTAATCTCCCAATCCGATTCCTTTTCCTCAAAGCCAGTAACCCCAATTTCAAATTTAATATCAACTATCCCTAGCCAGGCCACACTTGGAACTCATTAAATACTAAGAACTACTGTATTTTACCTAATCTAGGAGGCCAATAACTATTAAGACACACCTGTTTTCTATACCAAATGACATTTGGTGGTGTACTCCCCTATGTTATAGCATGGGGTGGGGTGGGGTGGGGGTGTGGGAGTCTTCATATTAAATTGATAAAACCCAAGAAGTTATCTTCTTTTAATTTCTGAAAATTCCACTCTGTCCATAATCTTCTCCCACGCTTTCTTTTACCCTCATAGAATTCAGTCCTCAACCATGAATATTCTTTGTGAACTACTATAATAGCACACTAAGCAGAAATCCTATTATCATACATTTCAAAGATAAGCTCTAAATCTGTGTTGTCCCATATGGTAGCTACTAGCCACATTATATACATTTAAATCTGAAATTTAAATACAAAATTAAAAATTCAATTTCCCAGCTACATTAGCCACACTGCAAATACACAGTAGCCCACATGTGGCTAATGGTTACCAGACTGGACATTGCAGACTTTAAAACATTTCCATTATTGTGGGAAGTTCTACTGGCCAGGCCAGTACTGCGTAATATTCTCAATTTTCTTACTCCTTTATCAACCCTCTACCATAGGTAAACATCATTAGTATGCTTTACACTCCTATCCTGAACTACTGAGTCCTGTTGGACCAAAAAAAACCTGGAAACTGATTCCATAAAAAGGTTTTACTATCCAACCTCAGTTGGACCTTACTTTTTGGCCAAGTAATAAGCTTATTCCATTTAACCATCTCCCCCAACAACAGTTGATCTGAACTTTACCCAGTGTCTCCAAGCCCCTAAACCCATCTCTGACTTCCCACTCTACTAACATGACCATGTCTAACTTTTAAGTTTTGGTGCACCCTCCCTTACCAAGCTCCCTCTTATTTTAAAACTCTGTACCTTAACGCACTTGTTTTCCAGCCTTTCTCATGACAACGGCTATCAAAAAAGCTCCCTTCCGAGATGAGCCCTTCTTTCTTTTCCTCTTGACCTCCATTCACCCTACATTTAAATGTCTGCTAACCAAAACTTTAGCATTTTTACCAACACCATGCTTCTGTGATTACACAAAAATAGATACCTATATCATTGTAAAATCACATTACTATGATGTACTTAGCCAATAGAGCTTGTTCTCCTATGATCTCACAAGACTAACTTGTTCAAAAACAACCACCCCTTGAAACATCTTTACAGATGGTATCACTTTCCCCATTCAGAAAAAGTATTTATAGTACTGTGCAGATTTTTACGAAAATAGCATTTTCTGTACACAAAGAAAAACCACCCCCTCCTCCAAAGCTATAGAAAACAAAAAGCTCTTCAATTACAGTATCAGGAAGTCTGGTGTCTACTGACCCAAAATAACCTCCGGAGCTCTGTAATGCCGTGTCGATACCAAAGTACTATGATGCTCATCATCGTATGTTGCACTTCCAAAGTCAACAACTTTAATATCTGTGTTTTTCAGTGTGCGTTCATCACGTTTCTAGAGAAAGAGTTGAGTAAACATGAAGATCAATAAAGATATGGGATATATTACAGCATTATCCAAGAGGTTTGAATGTAAATTATCTTTTTTGATTTTCAACATAAGCCATGTTGAAAGACAAAGATTACCCTTTTGAGGTTAAAATCAGGATATAATGAGCCTCAGAAGTAAAATTCCTCATCCAATAATCACCAAGCTAAATTAATTTTAAAGAAAACCACCAAAATTAAAATGAGTCTTTAACTTACCATTTTAGAATTATATTTGACTACATAGTCAGACTTCACAAATAAGATATTTTCAGGCTTCAGATCTGTATGGGTTAATTTATTATGATGCAAAACTAGAAGAGAATAAAAATACATTATTAATTTCACTTACAAAATTAATCTGTACTGGGGGAAGGGACAACTAGTAGTGGATATAGGGTCATCTTTAACTGTCTTTTAAGTAGCAATGTTTTTGATATATTGCTCGTATAACAAAAACTTCAATTCTCTGGTGATTAAAAGATTTATCACATATACTTACAATTTATTGACTGGCAGATCTGATAGGCCATCTGCCTAATGTGGTCAATTTGAAATGGCAGAAAGCTGTTTTCTTTAATGAAATCATAGGTACTAAGCCCCAGCAGTTCAAATACAATACAAACATGACCATGATGATCAAACCATTCTAGCATCTGGACACATCGGCTACAATAGAGCAAAATAAAAATAATTCAGTTCCCAAAATTTAATTATTTCATGTAATATGAGAGATCACAGTTCAAGTTTATACTCACAAGACACTATTGGGATCAGTAGTATTTAAATGCTCCAATACTTGGATTTCTGAACGAGCTGCTTCACGGTATCGACCTACATTTTTTACAATTTTCACTGCTACATGCATGCCATCCCTTAAAAACAAAATTAAAATGAAAGTAATAAATATACAGGAGCAAGATGAAGATGTGTACCTTCTAAAGCACAATCTTATTAATTATCAATTACTCTATGCTATTTTTCTAAAAAATAATTTTTCAGGGTGTATTATACCAGATTCCATTTAACATCTTCTCAAAACATTCTGACAATATATACTATCTATAGAATGATGATTCCCTTACTACTTAATGAGTTTTAATGTTTGGTTCAGAATTTTCAATTTACCTAAATTTTATACAAAAGTTAAAAAAATAATACAAATCTGAAACAATATGCTACTGCTAATAGCATTTGCTCATTCACCAGGCTATACCCACTCTGTGCCAGACAGCACAGAGGTATTAGTGATAAAATGACAGGGCCTGTCCCTATGTGCCTCACAGTTCAATGGAAAGAAAGACATGGGCACAACTTTTCATAAGGTTAGAAGTCCTTGGTATGAGGTATTAGGCAGTAGAAGAGAGCCAAATCATTGGAAGTTAGAGGAGCTCAAACTTTTTCAAAGGGGTGAAACACAACTGAACCCTGAAAGACAGCTATCAGTTTGTCAGCTTTGAGAGCAAAAGGGGACATTCAGGTAAGAGACACCATCAATTAAAAAAAGTCATGAAATCAAGAAAATGCTTATTAGTATTAATCCATTCACTAATGCAAGTAGGTAGAAACAGTTACAGTATAGGGCAGTGAACTTCAAAACGGGGCATCTGTAATACTTCCTAAGATGTATAAAGCCAGAAGTGTGAGGGAATAGATTTCTAAATCTTTAACTTCCTTTTGTCCTCTTTTCTAAATCTGATCATTTGGAAGATGAACCAGTATTCAAACCTCTTTTTTCACTGTGGCTCTACCACATTATAGAAGAAACAATCCAACAGCACTTGTGCCACTAGTAAGCATATCAAGATATGTGCTTTAAGATGCTAAAAATCTTTTAGGCAAACAAATCTCTCTAGTGGCTGGGTAGCAAACCTTTTTCCAAATCTGGTGGTTTCCAATTCATTGCTTCCAACAAAGCCCCAGTGTACTGGTAGCTGATAAAATCATTAAAAATTATTTTGACAATAATATCCCTATATTTGGCATATGTCTTAAGGTTTAAAAGCACTATTATAAAACTGCTATGACAAAACTCCTTCTAGTCTCATCTCTTTAAACTATATGACCAAGTTTTCTCAATGTTTATACCTATAAAAACAGAAAATGAAAAGGCTTTATGCTAAAACATTAAGATATATTTACCTATGGATGGATGTACTCATATTTTAAATCCCCAACCATTCTAATACATACAAGATATATTTCCAATTCAATTTGATGTTTATGTTTGAGGTCTAAGTATCAGCATAAGTAGTAACAGATATGTACTTGATCAATTGAATACTACTGAAATATCTAGAATAAATACTCAAAGTCTTGGATTCTCAAGAAATTTTAAGATTCTATTGTTTTGACAGAGACACAGAAGAGAGAGGGCCCAGAGCATTCTCCATAATTGTATGTCATTAGTTTACCATATAGTTTCATTTCACAGGTCGGTGCTGGGCCGCACAGGGCAGGAAGCTGGCTGGGGACCTCCCACATGAAAGGCATGTCCCGGACAAGAGCCAAACCAGAGGCCTCACACATGGGAAGCTCATCCTGGCAGGAACTGAATTGGAGTGGGAAGCACATCCCAGTTCCACATATGGGTCCGCACAGGACTGGTCCCAGTCCTGCTCCCAAGACTCAATCCTCAGATCCTGGAACTGAAATACAAACACTCAACCCACTGAGCCATCCCAGCTTCCTCTCTCAAGAAATTTTAAAAGGACAATAGGGACAACTACCGGTAGTGAAATCTGAATAAGGTATGTAGATTACCGTATTTTTCCATGTTCAAGATGATACTTTTGTCTAAAGTTGTTAAGATAAAAAATTGGCAGTCATCTTATACACCCATGTATTGATTTCTTAATGTTGGGTTAGAAAAGTAGGGATCTTATACATGGGGGCATCTTATATACAGAAAAATATAACTGAAAATATTTGAAAATGTAACATGTAATGAATAAAGAATGATAAAGGAAATGCTAATAAATGTTAACATTTGGGGACTCTGGGTGAAATATATATGGGAATTCTTTTGAATTGTTTTAACATCTTTACGGTGAGTCTGAAAATACTTCAAAATATTTTAAAGTTTCAATTTATATTCACATTTTTGTTTCAGAGTAAATAGGATGATGACAAACAATATTTAGAACAACATTCTGTATGTAAAGTGGAAAGAAAATAAATTCAAGGATAAAACACTTCAGGTCTCAAGAAGAGTTTATGTTCATGGGATAACAATAGGTTTCAAGTTACTACAGAATTTAGAGCCCCTCAAAGACATTTAAAGACAGCTTTTTAAAAAAATTAATGCCCATAATAAGCTACAAATTACATCTTCCCTACTACCTTATAATGAAAAATTTTAGAAACATGAAATTTTGCAAACCACAAAACAAGAGGCCATGGAGGAAAATGTTGAAATAAGGCAGAGAACATCAAATCACAAAGGATTTTTTTTTTTTTTTTAACTGATCTGGGGGCGTCACCGCATTCGGGAAGCACACCCCAGTTCAGCATGTGGGTCTGCCTGGGCCGGAGCCGGGATTTGATCCTCGATCCTCGGGGCTTCAAAGCGAGCGCTTAACCCGCTGAGCCATCCTGGCTTTCCCAGGATTTTTAAGTATAACTCATTCCATAGGCTTTTTAAGTACCGTATTTTCTGGCGTATAAGACGACCCGGGCATATAAGACGACCCCCTAATTTTACAGTTAAAACATAGGTTTAGGCCTATATTCGCTGTATAAGACTACCCCCCACTTCCAAGGCTGTAGTCTTATACAGCGAATATAGGCCTAAACCTATGTTTTAACTGTAAAATTAGGGGGTCGTCTTATACGCCAGAAAATACGGTAATATAATTCCTTTACTGTTTAAGCTAACTCTAACAATGCAAATATATCTTTTGGAAATAAAGGTTTCTGAATCAAGATTAGACATGCTTTATTACCTCTGCAATTCAAAAGCAGGATGCTCAGCAGCTGAGTGCTTGGTCTAGAGTTCAGTTCCCAGCCGTGGCCCATGCAAACCCCATATGCTGAACTGTGGTGCAACTGGTAACCACCAGGATGGCTAGGCAGCAAAGGTTCTTGCCTCCCATGCAGGAGGCCACAGTTCAGGTCCTACCCCACACAGCCCCCACATCCACCTGTGTGAAATGAAATCACATCACAACTCATGATGTGCAACTACGGAGACTGCTCTGAGCCCTATCCCCTTCTCTTTCTTTCTCTCTCCCACTTTCTCTCAAAACAATATAAATCATAAAAACAAGCGAAGAAACAAAAAAACACTCCAAGTTCTGAGAAACTCTCTTCACCTGAACACTTTCTTTAATTCAATGTATTCCATTTGATAGAATTTATATGCATTCTTGATCAAAATCCACTCTCATGATAAAGATGAGATCCTTTTTCACCAAAAATACCAGAATGTTCAAAAATGAAAAAAACACACTTACATGCCATGATCAATGCACTCCACAACTTTGCCAAAGGCCCCTTCACCCAAAGTGTCCACGATTTCATCTAAAATGAGGGAAGAGAGGTATAAGTATCTAAGTACAAATTATCTAGTTATTCAAACACTGAATGCTTAAGTGTGAAATATTTTCAAATGATCTCTATCAAAGCATAACTAATGGTTTCAGCACTCAAATTATTTTATTTTCAGCTGCTACAAAGACAATTAGATAGAGCTATCTTTCTTGCTCTAATATCAAATTCCACTAATTATTTTGGAACTTTAGAGTAGAAATATTTAAATTCTACAGAAAAGAAGAAATATAAAAAAACAACAAACCCACAAAAAAAGAAAACAAAAAAGCAATGAAGAGTTCTTTAGCCCCCCGCTGACAAACTATTCTTAAAAAGATTATTCTGTCTGCAAAGTTTAAAAAGTGTTGAAAAATATTCTATACATCTTGCTCTTAGAACGTCTCCACTTTGACAGATCAGGTGACCCTCCTCATCATCCTCTATACTCCTGGATCTTTTCCTTCGGTGGCTCTTCTGGAACGGCAAGTGGGCGGCACCAAGATCGTCCAGCCAATCAATATATCAGAGTGAATTCAGGGCAGAATACGCAATTCATTCAGCGGGGAGATATTCAGGCATTCAGATAAGCACCAGGCCACGAACAGTTGGCAGGAGCAATTTCAAATTCAGTCCCCAGAAATTCACAGGGCACAGTTTATGTTACAGAAGAAAAACATGGCAAGGAACAGATTTTCAGATAAGATACTTCAAGTGGCAATAGAAAAAACAACACAATTGTCTCTTTAAAATACTGATTTAATTGAAGTCTGAAATTTAAAGAATGCAATGTCATGATATATTAATCTCTTGCTATAAAACAGCATATGCTGTGTTGAGGTATCTAGTTTGTCAGAAAAATGTTTTAAAATGTCCAGATTATTTGAAATTGTTTATTTAGCAATATTTCAAAAATAAACATGATTAAAATAAAAGGGGAAAAATAACGGCTAATTTCAAAGGTCAATCTAATCAAAGCTAGTTTTACTGAAGGAAACTTGGGGAGAAAAATGATTCAAAGTTTACTGATCATACAGGTCTAAGTATATTTTTTTTAAAAGGCAGGTTTTTGAAATACATTTCCCATTCGGCACCCATTTTCATAACTTTAGTGGAACTAGCTGCAGACAATAACGCACTGCTATGGGACTATGCCACACAGGGTATTTAAGTACCCACAAGTGCAACTTTCTATATGTGTTTCTAAGTTATCAGGAAAGAGGTTTCTTTTAAAGTTAAAAAAAAAAAGTTTAAAATGAAAGATGGGTGCTACATCTCTTCCAAAGATTACAAAACATAAAAATAGAACATTTTTAATACTAAAATCAAAAAACTCAGGATGTGGTCTGCAGAAAATGAGTAAATGTGGGCAAATGAGGGCTAGCTAATAAATACAGATTAGCTATGAGAATCTGGAAGTTTCCTTTAAGGATTCAAGTAATATAACACAATATATACAAATAGAATTATACAAATTTTCCAAACTAATCAGCTCAAAAGCTTTACACAAGTTATCTACCCCAAACAAAATCAATCATACCGAATGTGACTGATGACTTGAACAGTGTCTATTATGCTTCCTTTTAGGACTGCTTCTCCTGCTTTGGACTGAAGATTTACTGCAGTGGATTCCATAACTGCTTTCAAGGTCCCTGTGATAATGTCTAGGAGGAATGTATCTTTCGCAGTAGTCATTTCTGTATTCATCAACATATCTCCGGTCCCGATAATCTCTCTCATTTAAGGACCTTGCTTCTAAATAATGACTGCAAACACAATAAAAGATCTCAAATTATTCTCTTCATTTTAGAATAATGTGATTCAAACAAAATATTCTCTCAAGAATTCCTGGTTTAAACAGCTAACTCAGTAAAAGAAAACATTTCAAATCAATACAACTAAAATTTATACTTATAAAACTTAATTTTACTTTAACCAATAAGCAAATGGATTTATTAAACTGCTGTCAAGCACCTCCCATCAAGGAACAAAACCCGAACCAAATCATTCAATTATGTTCAATGTTTACTTGATTGTGTCCCTTGCCTTGTGGAGAAAATTAAAACCCAAAATTCAAGAAACTGCTCTTCTGAAAACCATCGGTCTAACGGTAAGTATCTACAACTACTCACAGCCACACAATTAGAGGCAGGCAAAACTGGATTCCTTTATCTTTTAATGTAAAGTGAATTTTAGATATCCCTGGCACATGAAAAATTCTTTCATGAAAGGTGGTGCATTAATTTAGAGGGACTTCTAATTTATTCCAATTTTCATCTTACAAATGATTAATATTCCCTAGAAGAATGATTTGCCAGGGTTGTAGAGCATATTCTAACTGATTATATGGGCCAACTTTATTACACACAGCACCTATACCATCTTCCTCTGTATTGCGAGCTTCCTGTTATTCTTTGAAAAAGACAAAATAGCTTTTGAAGATTATCTCATGTGCCAAAGACATCTAAAATATATCCCTCTCAAATGAGAAACGGGTAATTGCTTGGCTAGGATTACGAGAGACCCACCACACCCTACTTCCCTTTGCATTTCTAATTTCGTTATCTCTGCTTGCAAAATACACAAGAAGTATACAAAGAAAACACTATCATTTAGTGCCCAGTGCTTAACCTTTGAAAATCTGACAGAAGATACAGACCCTTTCCACCAATGCATAAACAAAACTTGGCAAGGAATTTCAGAGATCATGGACCTCAAGAAGTCAATGGATCCCACTTAAGTGCCTTGATCTGATGGAAAGAAAAGGACATAGATTCAACTGGCCCAGTTTCCCATCCCCCTCTCTACCTGGGTTGAGTGTCCTCTTCAACAGAGTGCGAAGCTTCAAAAGGGATGCACATGGAGCACTGAAGGAGAGAGGGGACACCTGCCCAGTCAGACAAATCGGCTAAAATAATCCTAACAAGCAATGGAGTGACAGATGTTGACTAGATTTTCCTCACCAAACCCTTACCCCCAGAATATGCTGTCATTCTTCTTCCCAGGGAGCTGGTTTTAGGCAGATAGAAACATCTCTACAACTGCTACTCAATAGGGCTGGCATCAAACCCATGATGATGCAGGAACTCCCTTTTCCCTTTCACCAGTGTCAGTCTTAGTTCTACCCACTGGAGAAACAACTCAAGATATTAAGGTAAGACTGTGGGTATGAGGATCTCTTCTATCTGTAACAACCAAGGCTTAGATATTACATAAACAAAGTCTATAGAATTATAAAGGCTATGGACAGTGAACAAGATGACAAAACTTAACTTCTAAAAATAATCACTGAACATCCAGTGAACTTTTACTATAGTCCTTCCCTCAAAATAGCCAAGATTAATGAGGCTATGGACATTCATTTTCATTTCCACACAGACCCTATACATTATACCGGTATATGGCGAAATCCCTGCCAACAAATAATGGACAATTTGAGATTACCCACGTAAAAATAAAATTCACCAATGCAGGAAATGCTAAATGGTTGCATATGAATGCTCAGGGTCATAGAAGAAAAAACACTCAAACTTATGAAAATGGTCAGGGAAGACTTCATGAAAAAGAGTTGTGTCTTAAATGAAGTCAGGACTTGGGCAAAGTAGAAAGTAGAAGAAATAAATGCCAAGGGAAAAGAATGGCATATTACCATTTTATATTTATAAAGCACTTTTAGCCACAATGGCTTAGAGAGGGGTTTGTGTATGTATTACTCAGGAAACAGTAGACAATTCCAGCAAGAGCAATTTTTACATAAGGAACAAGGCAAATAAATAAGCTGGAAACAGATAATCCAAAATATTGCAAGCCAGGCTAAAGACTTTAAAACTGTTTCTCAAAGGGTGGTCTGTTTATCAGCAATATCAAAATACGGAATTATTAAAAATGAAGATCTCTGGGCTCCAGGTCAGACTCAATCTAAATCATGTAACATGCATTTTTAAACATACCTCACCTCCAAGGTGATTCTATTAACAATGAAGTCAGAGAATCACTGGTTTAAGAGTTGACAGCCTATATTATAGGTAGATATATATGGATTTTTACAGTTATTAAAGGTGGTATTTACAGCCACATCAGCCTTAATATACTATGCAGAACTGATTTAAGCCAGCCTGTAGAAAGGGATACCAATTCACAGGCATTTCCAAAAGACACATTAGAAAGACTCTTTGCAACACACCCACACAAAAATAAGTGATATACAAAAGTGCTCATAAATCAGTCAGAATAATAATAGAGAAAACAGGGTATGAATACAAAAATAATGTTCAGGTAGTCAATAAATACAGTATTTTTCCGTGTATAAGACACTCCTAACTTTTCTAATCCAACATTAAGAAATCAATACACGGGTTACTCCTGTGTATAAGATGACCCCCCAATTTTGGTCTAATAATTTTAGACAAAAGTATTATCTTATACATGGAAAAATACAGTATGTGGCAGTGTTCTTGGAATTTCAAAATAGCCAAGACTGGTGAAGGGACAAAGGGCATGTTGTAGGAGTATAACCTGGTACAAACTTTCCAGAAAAAAAAATGTTTATAGCAAGAATTTATATCCTTTGCCTTGAAAATGTCCCTTCTTAGAATCTATTTTCAGAAAATAACCAGAGGCAATTTTTAAGAATTAAGAAACAATTTTATATCCAAATAACAGGGGACTAGTATCCTATCAGTTAGTTACCTTCTTTATACTTTTCTGTATTCTTCAATTTTATGAAAAACACTCTGAAATGATTTTAATCTTCAAAAAGACTACTAGAATATTCCAGATTATGGAGAGCACTTATTACCAAATATCTCTGATGCCAATATCAAAGAAGCTATTGGCCTGGTGGTTAACTGGACTTAGTATCATGTTTATGTAGTTAATTATAAACATGAACGAACTGTTTATCACTGAAATCACTTCCTTTCCACATATACAATGTATAGTAAACCACTGGTGATTAGTACTATGTGTGATGTTAAGCCTTACAGAATATTTTGTATTTACTAATAATACAGATGTTTTTCTATAGTATAATTAGCTCAGGTCATTGAAATCCTGTCATAAACCCTCCCTCGTCCTCCCATGTAACAGTGTGATGAAAAATGATTAGTCTGTGCTGACTACCAAACTCAATGTTCTGCAGAACAAGTCTGTTTTAGGATGGAGAAGGAAAAAAATTACATACTGTTTTTTAAAGTAACCCCAGCTGGCTAATTTAGAAAGCAATCTGGTAAACAGTCCCAATGGAACATCTGCACAAAACAAGGAGAAAACACAGAACCAATAAAACAAATGAGAAAAGAAAATTAATGGAAGACAGAGTGAAAAAAACTACTCTTCTAGCCTTTCTTCAATCATATTTAGGAACTTCAAAATTCCTTTCATCCTATATGAATACATTACTTTCAAATTCTGTACCAGTAAGAATACAATAATAAAACAGGACACACGTTTATTGGAAACTTTTATTGAGGCCCTTTCTTAATTATGGGCTATGCCTATGCAAAGAAATGGTTTTTACAACAACCAAGCTTCTAAAAACCTGAAACATGTCCACTGGCCTTATCTACAAAAATAACCTGTAGAATAT